>PVIJ01022524.1:0-15977 GCA_004024925.1 Scalopus aquaticus
AAGTCAACTCAAAATGGATAAAAGACCTGGATGTAAGACCTGAAACCATAAAATGTATAGAAGAAAATATAGGCAAAACTCTACATGACATACATCTCAGCAAAATCTTGAAAGACACATCTCTCAAAGCGAAGGAAGTGAAAGACAATATAAACAGATGGGATTATATCAAAATAAAAAGCTTCTGTACAGCAAAAGAGACATTAACGAAAACTAACAGACACCCTACCAACTGGGAAAAGATCTTTGCACACAATTCATCTGATAAAGGACTGATAACAAAAATTTACAAGGAACTCACAGAACTCAACAACAAAAAAAGCCAATAACCCAATCGAAAAATGGGCAGAAGAGCTCGAAAGGCACTTCTCCAAAGAAGAAAAGCAAATGGCCAACAGATACATGAAAAAATGCTCAACATCACTTATAATCAAGGAAATGCAAATCAAAACCACTATGAGATACCACCTCACACCTGTGAGGATGGTACACATTAAAAATACAAGCAACAACAAATGCTGGAAAGGATGTGGAAAAAAAGGAACTCTTCTACACTGCTGGTGGGAATGTGAACTGGTCTAACCACTATGGAAAGCTGTATGGCAAGTCCTCAGACTGCTAAACATGGAGCTCCCATACGACCCAGCAATCCCACTTTTGGGAATTTACCCGAAGGATACAAAAACACTAATCCGAAAGGATACATGCACCCATATGTTCATTGCGGCACTGTTCACAATAGCAAAGGTATGGAAGCAACCCAGATGTCCAAAAATAGATGATTGGATCAAGAAGATGTGGTACATATACACAATGGAATACTATTCGGCATGGAAAGAAGATAAACACATGCAATTTGCAGCGACATGGATGGAATTAGAGGGGATCATACTCAGTGAAATAAGCCAGAAAGAAAGAGAAAAATATCGAATGGTTTCACTTCTAACAGGACTATAGGGAGGCCAGGTGGGAGAGAGACAATCAGTTGGGGGGGGGGGGGGAGGGAGGCGGAGGGAGGGAAGGAAAAGGGCACAAAATGGAATAGAAAAGAACACAAGGGACCATGGAGATGGATCACGGGTGAATTGGTGAAAAATATATATTATTTAAAAAATATATATTTGTTTATCCATTATGATTAATTTTTGCATATGGTGTTAGATAGGTGTTCAAGTTTATCCTTTTACATGTGAAATTTCAGTTGCCCCTGCACAATTTGCTGAAAAGATTAATCGTTTCCCATTAAGAGGACTTGATATCTTTATCCTAAATCAATTGCCCATAGATGGATGGGTTTATTTTTGGATTCTTAATTCTATTCTGTTGGTCTCTATGTCTATCCTTATGCCAGTACCACACTGATTTGGTTACTATCCTTTATAAGTTTTCAAAGTTTGAGTCCTCCAACTTTGTTTTGACTGTGTACTAAAGCCTATATAAAATATTTTTTTCTTAAAAACCAAGTCTTGTATAATCTCTCTATTAGAAGAATTTGAACTGCCATGTTCCATTCCTTGTACCCAGACAGAAATTTTAATGTTTCTAGACCATGGTCTATATGGTGTGTATGTATGCATACACACACATATATGCTGAACAAACCTAGTATGGGAGAAAAAAAATATTTCGTTTGATTATATCCTGTCATAGCTTAGTAATGTTAGATTTATACTTTCAGTGGCCATTTTAAGGCCACACATAGTTCTTTTATTTTCTCTGCAAATTTGTACCTTGTATCAAAAGACCTGAACATTTGTTTTTGAGGGTGACATCTTTGAATTCCTATAAAATATATATGAACATAAAGAAAGAATACTGGTAACTTTTATATACAGGTAACTTCTATTTTAACCGAACACTTAAGTAACATAGAGAGAATACAGCATAGTAGTGAAAGCATAGTTTAGAGTTTAACTTCCTGCATTTGAATCCGAATTCACCACTTATTAGCTACGTAACATTGGCTGGTTTACTCATATCTATTTTAGTATTTCATTTATAAAATGAGAATGCTAATAACGGTTAGTTCTTCAAAGAATTGACATAAACATTAAGTCATTTTGTACTTGCAGTGCAAATAAATGTTCAGGAAAGGTTAACTATTATTATTTGCAAGTAATAAATTGTATAGTTTACAAAGGATGTTTCAAATAGGTCCTGTTATCTACACTGCAAATTAATCCTGTGAGGTAGAAGAAAGGTATTATTAGCTTCATTTAATAGATGAAGTGAATAAAACTCAGATTTTGATGTACCAAAGGCACATTAAAAATTAAAACTTGTAAAAATATTAGTATGTAATATGTTCTACAGATCTGCTGTGCAATGTAAAACTGCACATGGCAATATTTCTAAGCATAGATTTCATGTTGTCTTATCACAATTTAAAAAATTAAAACATTACATTTTAACATTACATCTTTTAAAACCAAATCATTATCTTTTAGACCTATATTCTTTCTAGTAGAGCAAACTGTTCTGCTTTCTATTAAAATTGAACAGTGAGGTTAATATAAAATGAAATTATGTAATATTGTAACAGAAAAGAAATTGAAATAATGAATTATTGCAACAATCTACAGAGAGTTAATTTCCTTTTCCTACTGTTCATAATTTTTTTTCTGGTTTTCAGGAGAGAGAAAGTGAATTACTAGCTGTGAAATTTATGCAGTGGTTAGCAATCTGCTGAATGTGGAATCATATTTAAAATTTGTAATACTATGATTTCATTATAAATAATCACAATTCATCCTAGGCCCATAACTCTGACTGCAAGCACATCAACAGTGAGATATGCTTGCATGTTTGCTTTTCATTTGAATATTTTTTTTATTATTGACTTATAATTTAAGAAAATTTACCTTGTTCATTTTTTGTACCTCATATACACATATAAAAATTAAAGATTCCACTGACTTTCTAATATAGTCAATTATATAACTCCAAAAAACACTTTAAAATAAAAATTTTAATTTAGTGAACCAATTATTTAGTTAGTAAATGTGTACCTATGTATGAATTTTACTGTTATTATTTACTATTATTATACACTATTGTAATCAAAGACATTTAAGATTTTGATTGAGATCATGTCTTCAAAATAGTTGTGAAAAGATTGTAGACTTTGGGGAAGTGATTTCCATGGCCTTAAACAGATATCATTTGAAAGGTAACAGTTCAAGTACCATGTAATCAGAATAACAACCATTGGGACATACAACACACACAGAACTCACAGCTTAATAAAAGCATCTTCTGTAATAATGACACTGAATATATCCTGCTTATGGGTAATATTTGCATAACTATACCAAAATGGTGCTTGAGATTATACCTCTTCTGAATGAGAATTATTAGTTTTCCTGAACTCTTGTTAACATAATGATATTTAGGTATGCTATTAATCACTAAAAGGTGTTAAGTGCAGTTCAATTATAACTAGTAACTTCAGCAGTTTAGTAAATAGTTATTGAATACTAATTCTGCTCCAGACACTATACTCAATATTGATAATACAAAGACTTAGAATAAAAGCCCTGAGATCAAGGATATAGTGTTTTACTTGTTTTAGAAAATTCAGTGTATCAATTCACTTCAGATGTTCAGCTAAAATTGTCAACATTTTTTATGCATTTTATTTTTTAGAACAGTTTGAGGTATACACTAATACTAGAAGTGAGAGAATTTTCAAACATTTTGGTCTATATTATAAATTGCATTACTTCTGTATTTTGAAAATCACTTACCAGCAAATTTTAATTATTTTCCTATGATGTAAAATCATTCTTTAAACTTTAAGCTAAATTACACTTTCAGTGAAATTATATGTTGGCTTATTAATAAGTAATTAGTATTAAAACTTTGGGGATTTTTTTTTTCAGTGAGTAAATGATACAGGGTTCAATGAATAACACTGGGACAACTGCATGCTAATGAGGATAGGAAAAATAAGTTAAAGTCATATATCCTTGCCCCAAATAAATTTCTAATATATTAAAGATTTACAAATAAAGAGTAAACTATAAAAAAAAAAACTAGGTGAAAAATATGTTAAATTAGAATAATAATTTAGGGTGGAGAATTTATTCTTAGGCAGAATGCAAAATGAAAATACTATGTAATAAAAGTCAATAATTATTACACAATATTTGAAAGTTTTATATGTGTAAAGATATCGAACAAAATTGTGCATTTCAAGTGCAATTAAAAACTAAAGAAAATTCATTTATAAATCTCTCTAGCAAGACAACAGTTTTATAAAACAACATTAAGATGAGCGGGAAAGTTTATGAAGACTATATAAGTAACAATTTATAAAATTAGCAAATGTGCAGAGTTTAAGGGAAATAAAAAGGCACTAGAACAAATGCAGTGACAAATTTGAGATATATGGGATACAATAAAAGAGTGATATAGTATAAATTTATATAATTGATATGAAAAGATCTCCCAAGATGAAAATGAAAAGTAATGGAAAATGTGGGGAAAAGGACTAATTAGCTAAAATTGTGTTTCTAATGATTAAAGAGCTATCTAAAAGAAAGCACTAAACAAAGACTTAAATTAAACATAACCTAACCAAGAAAGAAACCTCAAGGTTCAGATAAAAGGGTCTCACCATGTTTTAGCACAAGGATTCCAGGGAAAAAGAATATGACTTATGTTCATAGAGCGGGTTATCTTGCCCCCCAATTATTAATCCTTCTCTGCCAAGGTTGTTTCTTGATGAGCATTTACATGAGATAGAAATATTTCACCTACAAAATACATCTAGAAAATTCTTCAGACATTTCTGTTAACACTTTTTGAATATTAGAAAGAAAAACATCAAGTGAGAAAAACAAAGGCTATATTTTCTGACCTTGCTATATCAAGGGAATCAGCCACCATGACTTGTATTTTTACAAAGACTTATAAAGATACAGAAGAATGGAAAGATTTTATAGAGGAAAACACAACTTCATCTTTGTACTGAATAGAGGTGGTTGGTAGAGAGAAACTGTAAGTAAAATAACCACAGTGGGGCATCTGATGTGATTGGTTAGGGGTTATTTCACTTTCTCTAGTTAGTACAAATTTGGAAGCAGTGACAAAAACTATGGTAGCTATCAAGTCCTGGCCATGTTGGATCAGTTACGTTTTGCTTTCTGGAGTCCTCACTATAAATTTGACTTACAGTCTGGGTTCCTAGACTGTTTTTCTAAATAATAGGGTTGGTTTCCGGGGAAGTTTATTTACGATTATTGGTCAGAGTCCTAATTTACACATGGCCTAGATATTTTCCATTTGCATATATTCAATACACTTTCTCAATATTGTGTTTGTCCCAAATGCTGGATGATTATCAAACATTGACCACTGTGAATGAATCAATATAGACCATATCTCTGTCTATAACTACTTTCAGACAAAATGTGTAACAGGTGTACTACTCAACGTTCTCCCCAATTATAAGATTTCATATTTACTTCTGTCCTTTCGTAATACCCTTGACTGGAACTATAAGGGTATTGATTTTATCCAGTTTGGGTGTAGCCAGCATATTTGCATAATATGCAAATCTCTGTTAAGAATACACCCAGTTTTTTCCTCCTTATCCAACAGGTCATAGGGAACCCATCATGAGGCCATAGAATGGTCATGAGATACAAAGAGTAGGCATTAAGGTCACTTGCTCAGGCAACTTTCTGATGATAACTTGTCTTATTTGAGCCCTCTCTCATTTGATGTGGGAGTGCTGCTGTGCAGATTCAACTTTATAGCTTGATGTGTCAGAAATTATCCAGTTCATAATGGTCAACTTTCATTTGTTGCTAAAGCCAGTAGCAAGCTAGAAGCTGCAGTTCCAAAAGAGGTAGCTTTTTGCAAAGAATGAAATGACCTTGCAAAAATCTCAGAGGTGTGTGGTATGAATCACGCCAAAAGTTCCCTATAGCATTTCTCATTGTCACAGAAACTCCAAGCACCATCAGATCTGCTTGACATTAGGCTTGATGGCAACACAGCGTATATAGCTAATTGTTCTCTTTTCTTATTCTGGATTCTACTTGATACAGGAAGGGTGGGTCCCTGATATTTGGGTGTATTATTCCAAACCAATGAAGGAGGTATGTTCCTATCAAAATTCAGAGAGCTCAACTATTGTAACCTCTTTTTTAGAGGTAGGGAAGCAGATGCAGAAAATTGTCTTTCCCCACCAAAGTATAAAGGCAAGTCAACTAATTTAACTTGCCCCAGATAACTGAAGACCTAGAAATATCACTGAGGTTTCAGACCCCTAAATTTGTGTGTGTATCCCATTCCCTGGTATGCTTGTTTCTTACCAATGTGTCTAAAGTAGTCACAACTTTCTACTCTGCAGGTCCAATTAACATGTTATCATCAGTGTAATGAACTAATACAATATCTTGTGGAATACACAGTGGCCAATATTTTGATATACTACTTTATGACTTAAAGCTGGGGCATTGGTATAGTCCTGAGGTCATACAGTGGACATGTATACCTGGCCCTACTAAAAAAATATGTTCCCTTTGATCTTTTTTAATAGATAAGGAGGAAAAAAATTGTTTACAAGCTCAATTACTGTATAGCAGGTACCAGGGAAGGTATTGATTTGCTCCAGCAACAAAACTCCACTTGAAACAGGAGATGCAATTGCAGTCAACAACTGAATGAGTTTATGATAAGTCATTGTCATTTTCCAAGGACCACATTCTTTATCACAGGTTAAATAAGTAAGGTTAAGGGAGATATGGTGGAGTCACCATTCTTTTCATCGTTGGTGTCCTTGATGGGAACATTAATCTCTGCACTGCTTCTTGGAATGCAGTAGTGAGTTTATTTTATTATTTTGATAGGTAGGGGCAGTACTGATAGCTTCCATTTAGTTTTTCTTGCCATCACAGGTCACACAGTGTGATATGGAAAAAAAGGTAGATATTGTACAAATTTATGAATATGTTTCTATAAACTGTTCATTCTGGAATCAAGAGAGAACATTGGGTTTAGGGGCTTCCTGAACATTGTGAAATAGACCCAAGCAAAAACTCTGTTAATTTCTTCTGCTTCACATTTCTCATCTGAAAAATAGGATATGATATTACAAGCATTTTATACTTTTGGAGGTGTAAGATAACTGTAAGTGAGAAGTTCATAATTTTTTTTTTAATTTATATATACAAGCTAGGGTACAGGCCAGAGGCATGGGGCGGCGAGAGGGTTCACCAGAGACAGAGCGGGGAGCAGAACAGGCAGATCAGAAATACACTGCTGAGGGGAGCAGCGGGCGAGGCAAGAGAGGTCTGCTGCGCCATATGGGATTCTCCCTGGCCGGGTGTCGAACTCGTGTTTCCGCTGCCGACAACTCCACGGCACAGCGCTTAACCGCTGTGCCACCGGGGAGGCCCGAAAAGTTCATAAAATTATTGCATTTATTTAACCTAAAAATTTGATATTTTAAAATTTGAGTTTCATGAAAAATATTTACTGTGTTAACAATTCAGTATCAATAGTACAATTTTTTTTTAATTATTATTTTTTTTATTGCTATTTATGTCTTTTACATTTTGTATTCCCCTTGGGCAGCCCACCACCAATTCACCCGTGATCCATCTCCATGGTCCCCTGTATTCTCCTCTCTTCCATTTTTGTGCCCTTATCCTCCCCTCCCCCCCACCCCCCCCACCGCTGAGTGTCTCTCTCCCACCCAGCCTCCCTATAGTCCTGTTATAAGTGAAACCATTCGATATTTTTCTTTCTGGCTTATTTCACTGAATATAAATTTACAAGCTGGGGTACAGGCCAGAGGTGTGGGGCAGCGAGAGGGTTCACCAGATACAGAGTGGGGAGCAGAACAGGCAGATCAACAAAAACACACTGCTGAGGGGAGCAGCGGGCGAGGCAGGAGAGGTCTGCTGTGCCATGTGGGAATCTCCCCGACCGGGCGTCGAACTCACGTCGCTGCTGCCAACAGCTCCACAGTGCTGTACTTAACCACTGCGCCACCAGGGAGGCCCTAGTGATGATTTTTCATCATGAAATGCTAAACTAAAAATTAATCTTATTATAATTTCTGTTTGATTTATTTATAATTACTATAAAATATGTGTAGTGAAATGTTGGAAGGAAATACAATATAAATTTTTATCATTGCTGTGAGTAATTTTCCTTCATTGTGGTAGAAATTATCTGCATATTTTTATAACATTTTTTATGTGTTAATAGCTGAAATAAAAGTTTAAACAAAATATTGAAAAGTTGTTAGAGGTTACTTCTGAATTCAAAACAACCTCCTAGGCATTTTGTTTTCAATTTATTACTGTGGGAACAGCTGGGAAAGGGCCCTGGTGAAGTGAAAATGTCTAAGAAGGATAGTTGGAGCTGAAACAAATCTCATCTCTGAGGCTGTCAGTGAACAGGAGGACAGGGAGGTGGTAGCAAGAATGATAACACAGAAGAAATGCTGTCATCACTGGGATGCAGACAAAGAATTAAAACAGGGCAGAATGAACCAGAGATCCAACATAGAAATGAAAGTGAGTATAGCAGGAAAGAATATTAGGAAACTGAGGGGCAAGCAGCAGGGAATAGAGAAGCTCTCTTCCTACTTTATGTTTAGCCAGTCAGCTTGTCCTGTATGACTCTTCAGTAATACTCTTTTTGAATTATTCTTTTTCACATCCCCACAGTTACCACCCTAGCTGAGCTCCTCTGTCTTTCTCAGAAAGTAGGATACGTCTTACTGGAACTACAAACACCAGGACTATGAGCTGAACACAACTGGATTTCTCCTGCATGCCACAGCCTGCTGAGAGTTGAGCAATTCTAAGGAGTGGCAGGGACACAGGACTTCAGATCACTGTGGTGTCAACAAGCCCAAGACTGGGAAAGGACAGTGGGAGAGTGAAAGCCCAGGTACTATATTTACTCCTCTCGGAAATGACATCTCCCTTCCACTCATAGCTTGGGCCTGTACTAACTACACAGCAGTCCTGACCTGCAGAAGGATGGGGGTCTGCAGTGGTATGTGGACCCTGACTTCACTGATAGATTCTCCCACTCCATCCTCACCTGTCCGCCTAGCTAAAAACATTTTCATTAATCTTCACAATGATTTTCTTCTCTAATCCCAACCCATGTATATATATTTTTTCACTTCAAAAACTTTATTTTGGTACAAATGACAAAATGATTTACTGCATTATTTTTTTTTCTTTTCAAGATAATTGGTTTAAAACAAACCATGGTTTAGGGGAATACAGTCACACCTCCTTCACTACACATACCACAGAATACCCATAGTCCTTTGCCACACACCACTGGTCCTCCTCTCCACTTTGTTCCCACCACAACTTTGCCTTCCCCTTTAGAGTCTCAATTTTACAGTGTTATTTCTATGGTTTGTTCTGGTTTAGTTTGTCAGTCCCTTTGTTTTGTTTCTCTATATCTTGCATGAATTAAATCATCTAGTATTTGTCTCTTTCTGACTTCCATAATCTGCTCCAATTTCATCCATCTTGTCACAAACATATTTTCATTAAAATGCTTTCTTCAAAATCCTTTTAATGACAAACTATTACTACAAGGTTGAAACTAAACTCCCTGTCCTGATTTATGAAGATCTCTTTCTGCAGAGCAACAAAGGTTTCAACTAGAGCACAAAATGCTATCAAGACTATGTAGGCAGGTAGGTAGATATTTACATATGTATGCAATATTTTTTTGAGTCTTTAAAATCATAGAGATGATCATTGAATTAGGTTACTGAATGAGACCCAAATGAGAAGTTCTTTCAAATTAAAGGAAATATTCAAAGCCCACAGCAGACAGAGATACAGAAAGAAAAAAGACAATAGGTAGAAGCAAAACTTGAGTAAACAGAAAAAACATCTTTGGGCTTAAACAAGACCTGACTGAGTAGATAAAGGTTTCATTGGATTTTAAGCAAAATCAATGAATAAAGAAAATCACTTAAGTATATTCTGATAACTCTTTAACTTCAGGGATAAAAAGAAAATCTCATATGCTTCTAGAAGAAATAATTACAAATTACAAAGTAAATAATAGAGTTAAATGGAATCTGAAAAGTTCTGTACCTCAAAGGAAACCCATTAAGGAAATAAAAAGACAGCTTATAGAAAAAAGGAAGCCATTTGCAAATCATGTATCTAACAAGGGGATAGTGTGCAAATATATAAAGAACACATACAATTCAGCAGAAAAAAATGCCAAATGATCCAATGAGAAAATGTGCCATGATATGAATGTTTTTCCAAAGACATACTAGTGTCCTATAAGTACATGGGGAATATATATATATATACACACACAAAGATAACACATGTTGGTGAGGATGTGTAGAAGAGAAACCTTGTGTTATTTTGGTGGAATGAATTGGTGTAACCATTATGCAAAACAGTGTGGAGGTTTTTCAAAAAACTAAAAGTAAAATAGAAGCACCATATGATCTAGCTATCCCACTTCTGGATATTTATTAAAAAGAAATGAAATAACATTCTCAAAAAGATGACTGATCCCGTATTTTCATTGAAATGTTATTTACTATATCTAAGACATGAAACCAACCTAAGTGCCCCAATCCATTTTGTATTTTATATACATGTGTGTGTGGTATGGGGGGACATTTTGTACTGGTATGAATATTTTATATCATGCTTTTAAAACTCATAGAATATTGTATAGTTTAAATTGCAGAGTATTTTATATGTGAGATAGACAATGAAAATGCTAATAAAAAATATACATCCACTACAATTTGGTTGTTTGAAATAACAGCACACAACTTTTTACTAAGTAACAGAATTCCTATTTCACAACATGACTCTGATCTTTCATTTTTAGTTGTCATTTAATGCCTGTCTGATCAAAATTACTCTTACCTTATAACTCTCAGTTTCCTTATACCCTTAAGTTATTTGTACACATGTATTCCTATATTTCTCACTAGACTTTAGCATTTTCAAACAAAATATGTAAAACAAGTCTTCATAAACTCCATAACATTATAGGAACAACAATCAATATTACCATTTTTCAATGTAGGAATTGTTTCATATTTATCTTTACAGGGAAACTAACAGTGTATATAACTTGATTTTTGCTCAATCACAATGGGCTAAATGTGATTCAATAGATGAGTGAGATCCTTATTTTTGTATTTGAATTTCTCTAAGTCACAGCATTTAATTTGAGCACAACATGATAGCATTATCTTTGGGACAAAAGCTGAATAGTGACTAACAGTGACCATCTCATTTTTCTATTGGTTTTACTTATCATCACATTTTCTCCAAGTGAAGTATTTATTGAGTTTCAGTAGCACTGAGTGCCAAAGGACAATTAAATTGATCCTCAACAAATTACTGAGAAACACTTCCTTGATTTTAGTGTTTCCCCTTAATTGTGAAGCCATGGCAGCCCCACAAATAAATGGGTCACTTACAGACTCCGCTGCCACTAATGTGAGAAGCTCACATTACCTAATGCTGTTTACAACATCTCTGTTACCACCCTGGTTGCACCCAAAAATAGAGTGATAAGCACAAAAATAGTTGCTATATTTTTCACCACAAACTACACTCAATCTTTCACACACACACACACACACACACACACACACACACACACACACACACACACATTAAGTCAATGCGTTTTAAATGTTTTGCTTTGTTCAGTTGCTCTGACATGAAGAATTCGGTTCCTATAGGCAGGCTATAAAGTAGATGTTTCATTTTATAGATAAAGAGCAAACGCTCCAAGAGTAGAAATACACACACACATACTTGAGTAGGCTCCACAAATCTGCTATTATTTCAAACCAAAATTGTTTAATTACCTAGAACTAAGTGACTTCAGAAAAGTATAAGATCTGTGGATATGACTATGTATAATTTTCTGAGCATTTCATCAGCAATGCCTACCATGTTATTTCATGACACTTGAAAGAAAATAATAACTACGAGTTCTGAAAGCCTATATCCTAGAAACCGTATTAAGTGGTTTTATATATTCCATTTCAGTAATTCTCACACAGTTTTATAAAATAAGCATACTACTCCCAGGTTACATTCTATTGTACATACCTCTCCATTCCAAGATACGTAAATGCCTCCCTATCCATAGCAAGCTACCACAATTAATACAACACAAATTTATCTCACTTTCCTGAAGGTCAGAAGTCCCAAAATCTAGGTGTCATGAAGCTACCATCCTTCCTGAAAACTCTAGGGAAGAATGGGCTGTTTTTCAGCTTATAGAGGCCACCCACATTGTTTAGCTCATTGTTCCTTTTCAAAACCAGCAAACTCAAATTTCTCACAAACGCATCTTCTATGGTCATATCTCCCTCTGACCACTGCCAGAAAGGTTTGCCGTTTTTAAGGCCTAGTGTGATTAGGTTGCTCTCACCTGGACAATACATGGGTCAAGCCCCTTCTCAGACGTTTAACCTTAATCACGTCTTCAAAGTCCTTTTTGTTATGGGAAGTAACACGTTCACAGGCTCCCACGGTTATGGCATGAACCTCTTTTGGGAACATTACTTTGCCTACCACACTTATGTCATCAAATTTTCAGTGACCATCCCCTTATGCTTCTGGCTAAACTGAACTAGTGTAAACCCTGATAGTTGACATTTCTTCTTGGAATGCAAATGCTGCAGTAAAGCTTTGATGTTGAGGCACCCCATCCCAGAGGGCTAGCTCAAGCAAACACACTGCCTAGAAAAGAGCCTGGCTGCCTCTCCCAAATAAAGTTAGTTTGTTCTACAGATCCTGGTAGATTTAGATAATCGATCAGTTAGAACTAACTTATGTTTCTTCTTTTTTTTTTTTCCTGTCTCTTTTCTATGCTACCAATTATAAGCCTTCAAAACCCTAGGACTCCCTGCCCTGACACCAGTAAAACAGGACCTCACACCTATGCTTGCTCTCCCCTACTGTTGCACTTCCTTTTCCCTTCCCTTCCTCACTCTGCTTTTCTCCCCCTCTCCACCTTTTTCTCCTTCATTTCTCCTCTAAAACCTCCCTGTCACCCAGGTGTGCTCCAGGCCCTGTAAGTAATCAAACTCTATTTTTCAAATTTTCTGATGCTTACTGTTGAAGGACATCCTGCAATCATAATAAGAGCCCCAAAGGTGGCTAATATTATTGGTTTAAATATCATAATATTGCTTCAAATATTCATGTAAAACTCCCTGGTGGGCCAGATGAGAGTCCCCAGTCATTTCTAGCCAATAGTATTATCCATAGGTTGAGAACACAAAGCAGAAACCAAGCTTCTTTCTCAAGGCATTACTTTTCCAACACCCTTCATAAGTAATAGTAACACTTCTACTTCTCTAAGTTCCAAAAGAATAAGAAAGGGGTCCTGTGACATTTTAGTTTCACACTGCTAATTCCCAACCATTGTTTCATAGTAACTATTCTGACAAGTTTCATATCATCCAATATACAACTGTCAATCTGTTATTAGGCTTAATTATCCACAAATACCCCTCTCTCCTTGGAACTTATTCCCATGACCACATCTTTAACTTTGCATGTCAATCTCAAGGGGACTACAAGATACTGAACACTTCCTTTCCCTTCTTTCCTGTTTGTTACTGCATTTTTACCTGTATCAAAGAAAGAGAAACGAGTGTCATCTTTATGAGCACCAGTGAGCAGAAAGAATTGGGAGAACACTTTTCCAAGTTACTGTCTTTTCAGATTCACCAAGAATACAGCCTAGAAAGAATTTAATTACAAATTGGCACATTTACAAAGGCCATTGCAATACAACAGAGCAATGAACAAACTCTTGATAAAATGTTCCTGCATTTTGCTGAAGACTTCAAGGGAAACAACTTTGAAGTTAATCTTTCCTCCAAGTATTCCCAAGGTGAGCACCATCAGCCTCCCATTCAGGATCTAATGGGGTTCCTGGCCCTGAGGCTATGTTCCCATTTCCCAAATGAATTTTTCATTAAATCTCACCAGAGAAATCTCTATCCACCTCTGCTGAAAACCCACACATACTTTGGAGTGGATCTTATTGCCTGAATCCATTTTCTCTTCAATTCATTTGCCACAATTTGAGGATCTGTGGCTTAGCTTTCCAGATAGTGACCCCTTTGATGCTAAAGTCCTGTCAGTTAGTGTCAGGTGGAGTGAGGATTTGGTGTTGGTAGTGGAGAAGGTAATTGCCAGGGAGAATCCCGGAAGCTGCGATGGCCAGTGGTGAGGGGTGAAAGAGTTCACAAGAGTTCACAGTACGGAAGACTAAAAGGCAGAGTCCTTGAATACCCTGCAAAGGAGAGCAGGGGGCAAGACAGGAGAGTTTTCCTCTGTGCAAGGGAAGGCCTTAAGGAGCTCCTTTAACTGTTTTCACAAGCTGTCTTCAAAGCATGTGCTTTAGCTGACGATAATCTGCTGGAGTGTCAGGCTCTGCACGTCCTTGCATTCTTTTAGAATCTGCATGGGCTTTTAGTGGCCTCAGGCTTTATGGCCATTTCAATGACAATTATACTGGTCAACAAATTTTTACAAGTCATGTTACTGAAATAAAATTAGTCATTTCATGTCAATGTGTATGTGTTCAACACGAATATGACAGTCAAATTCTAATTTTGGCTCTAGTTTTTTCTGTAACCTGCAATAAATTGATGCATGCATGCCAATAGCAATAGACCTATGGTTAATACCTGTAAAAAATCAAGTCATAGACTACTTCTTAGATTTCTTCGCTTGTCTCTTATACAGCTGTTCAGGAATAGAATAGATGGAAAATGGTTCCCATTGTGCAAAAACACAGCCTTAAGACTCACTTTCGAAGAGTCTAGAAATAGTCTCCATTCTTGTGGGTCATGAGTGATTTCTAAGGCATTCATGAGGCCCTCAATATTGGAACAGAATACCAGAGTACTTTCCTTTCTGAAGAAAGGCTCCAAGTGCTGATGGCGCTTTTGATAGAAAGTAATTGTGACATCTTCTCCTAGAAGATTCCATTGTTGGAGTCTTGATCCTAGCAATTCTGCCTTATTCTTAGATAAGTCCAAATCATAAACCAGGCCATTTAGTTCTTCCTGTTAATCTGTGTGGGGTTGATGATGCACCACAGTGAAAGTCTGGATCACTGCATGCTGATGGAACAGGAGAAGAACAGGTCAGCTCACCCTTGTCCTCATCAGATGAATCAAGATAATATTCTGCTGGAGGTTCTGGAATAGGAAGTCCCTCACCACGTGGAACTGGTCTCATTGCAGATGGAATGTTTGGGTAGACTATCCTTGACTTCTTTTGCTTTGTTATTCTGCCAGAAAGAGGAGGAACCAAGCAAAAGTAACAGTCTTTTATGTGGTTGCTTGGCTCTCTCCACACCATGGGGACTGCAAATGGCATTGATGGTCTTTTGCCATTTCACCACTGTGAAAGCTGTGCTGTACATGTAGCACAGCATCTATGTGGGGCCCAAGGCTTGTCTTGGTCACCAACCTTGCATCCAAAGTAAAGATGAGAAGCCTTCTTCACTTGAGAAGTGATACTTTCCTTCTGGTTGGCAAATGTCACTTCCCCACAAACATAGCAGAAATTGTCCACCATATTAACACACTTTTGAGGCATGACTGTTCTGTATTGTGCCTAAATGGATAAAATAATAACAGTTCTGTGCTCGCTTCGGCAGCACATATACTAAAATTGGAACGATACAGAGAAGATTAGCATGGCCCCTGCGCAAGGATGACACGCAAATTCGTGAAGCGTTCCATATTTTTAAGAAGAAATTGAAGGAAATGGAAGATTTAAAAACACTAGTAGAGGAGCTAAAGAGATCCAGAGAAAGCCAAAAAAGTGAATTAAAAGATATGCAGGGAAGAATAAGCACTCTGGAAGATAATGATACGAACAGAATCAAGGCAGAAAAGGAAAGAGAAAAACAAAGGAAAAAGAATGAGGAAAAGCTTAGAGAAATAT
>PVIJ01022525.1:0-15982 GCA_004024925.1 Scalopus aquaticus
CGCCCCCCCATCCTACCTTTGAACTTCCCTAGGCGTCCCCAACTTGGCGCTCTCCCCTCTTCCCTGCGCTCGGGATCACCATTTCCTCCGAGGGTTCTGCATTTCCTCCTGCCTTACCTTTGAGTTCTCAACTCCGGTGCCCCTTCCTAGTTGTCCCTTCTGCGAATATCCCCGCACCGTGTGTCCCCCACCCGCCCCCCACCTCTCTGAATCAAGTCTGGCCTAGCAGGCTCCGAGGCTGAAACATCCTTATTCGGTAGCGCGCGCCCCAGGCAGCCCTCCCAGCCACCGGGGGGCGCTGCTGCCCTCTCCCTTGTGCAAAGAGGACCCCGCTCTCGAAGCGGGTAGGAGGAAGGGGCGGGTTGAGGCTCCGCAGGCCAGGGTGGGGCGTCGTCTAGGCTGGTCTGGACGGGTAATGGGAGGCAGGCGGGGGCAAAAGGCATTCGCGATCTCGCCTGGCACGGACCACTGAGAGTACTGCAGGGGCGGGCAGGGCAGCAGGCTATGCTCCAGTTAGTGCCCCGCCGGGCCCACGTGACTGGAGAGGGCCGGCCCGAGCCAGGTGTTCGAATCCCAGCTCCAGAATTGGCGGCGTCCGGGTCCCGCCAGCGTGAGGCGCCAGAGGACCCAGTCTGCGGCCCATGGCGGCGCCGGTCCGCCTGGGCCGGAAACGCCCGCTGCCGGCTTGCCCCAACCCGCTCTTCGTGCGCTGGCTGACCGAGTGGCGGGACGAGGCAGCCAGCAGGGGGCGTCGCACTCGCTTCGTATTTCAGAAGGTGGGTGCGAGCCGGGCCTGATGGGGCACGTCCGGGCCGAACTGGACGACCAGGCCCTCCCTGACCTGGCTTCGAATCCTCCGCCCGCCGCCAGGCCCTGCGCTCTCTCCAGCGGTACCCCCTGCCCCTGCGCAGCGGCAAGGAAGCAAAGATCTTACAGCACTTCGGAGACGGGCTCTGCCGGATGCTGGACCAGCGCCTGCAGCAGCACCAAGCGTCAGGTGGTGAGCGCGGATGGATGGAGGCGGGGGTCGGTGGGCATTTGTGCTTCCCCAGGTGCAGCCTCTAACCTATCGGGAGTTCTTGGCCTCAGGCTTCTCACTCCAGTCCCTGTTGCCATGTGACCTCGGGCTAAGTGGCAGCTCCCAGAGCCTCCTCGCTGTCACCCACCACCTGAGCAGGCCGCGTCACAGACCCTCCGCATGCTGGGTCCCTAGCAGCCAGGGGCTGACCTTCTGCCTCCGCAGGTGACCATGTCCCGGGTTCCCAGTCTGGTACGAAGAGCCCAGCCCCGGAAGGACCACCTGCTGAAGTCCAGGACCCTCCCATGCCAGTGAGGAGGGGCAAAGGGGAGTAGAAGAGCAAGTTGGGAGCAGCGGGAACACTTTGGGTTAGGGGATTTAGCAGGCCTTCGTCCACAGGCCCCACCAGTAGTAACACCTGGTCTTGGGCAACGACTTCCTCCCTCTGGTACTTAGTTTTCTCATCCGTAGAGGGAAATAGCGATTCATCAGAGTCAGTTGAGAGAGTTTTACAGTCAAACTTTTTAGGGGACCAAGCCCAGTAAGATGTAGGGGGGTTGCTGTTACTGAGTTTGCTTTGGGGTACATCTTGGTCTGCAGAGATGGGGCCAGCAGCTCCTGTACCCCAACCCCAGCACCGCCCCCCCACCCCCACCCCCGCAAGCCTCTCATCCCGGCTCTACAGATCTCCCTGTCTTCGGGTTCTTTCAGACAAGGACCCTGAGAGGCAGCTTTGTGTGATTTGCATGTGACCATTTAGCTTGTTGACGTAGAACCTGAACCTCAGCCCGGTCAGGGATTCCGCCTGTTGTAAAATGGTGGCCTGGCTTTGGGTTCAAAGCCCCCCTGTACTATTTAGGTTCCGACCCAGCCCAAACCAGGAGGCTCCCGCAGCTACTGGCCAGCTCAGCACTCGGGAGCCCGAGCAATACTGCTGCTGCTCTACAGGGAGCACCTGGTGAGTGCCAGCTGCGCCGGAGTCGGAGCCCCAGCGCGGTGGCTGCACAGGCATTGGGCCTACCCTGCTGTCACTTCCGCCTTGGTTACAGGCGCCGAGCGGCCACAGCTTCTTGACCAAGGAGGAGCTGCTGCAGCGATGTGCCCAGAAGGCTCCCAAGGTGAGCACTGAGGTGGGGGGCCCGGGACCCCATGGCTCTGATTGGACCCTGAGACTGCACTTTTTGGGAACAGGCTCGGGGCACAGGGTGTTAACGTGACCTCTAAGGGTCCCCTCCCCATGGACAGGTGGCCTCTGGGAGTGCGCGACCCTGGCCAGCCCTCCGCTCTCTCCTGCACCGGAACCTGGTCCTCAGGACACACCAGCCAGCCAGGTGAGGCCAACTACGAGAGGGACAGGAGGCAGGTAGGGACTCTGCGGTCACCTGGAGGTTCCCGGGCCTCATGCTGTTGGAGTTAGGGAAGGAGGCCTACCCCCGGAGCCTCCCGGTTGGAGGCTCTGAGTGCTGAGTGTGGCAGGGAGGGAGCAAGGGAAGCCGCAGCTCGGGGTAGGAACAGAAGAAAGGCTTTGCCAAGGACACGGGAGCTTGTCTCGGACTTGTTCTTACTGCAGACTTGAGGAACACCGCCCTCCCCTCCACATCGAGGAAAGCTCCTCTGGGGCAAGAACCTGGCAAGGGGGTGGGGTGGGGCTGCTGAACTTGCTTATGCAGAGTTGCCAAGGTGGGTGCTGAGGCCAGCCCAGCTGGGGGCAGACAGCGGAGCATGCCGGGGGAGCAGCGAAGGAGATCTGTGTTCACCGACCAGGTACTCCCTGACCCCGGAGGGCCTGGAGCTGGCCCAGAAGCTGGCCGAGTCGGAGAGCCCGAGCTCGCTGGATGTGGCTGTAGGGCCAGAGGAGCCCCCTGGGGAGGAGCCTGGAGCACCAGGAGCGACCTCGGCTGAGCTGTGAGCAAGGGATGGGGGAGCAAAGGGCCTGAGACATGGGGCCATCCCCCACCCCCATCTCCATCCCCTACAGCTAAGCCGTGGCAGCCCCGCCTCCTAGGGGTTGGGGGCAAGGACCCCCGGGACTCCGGACTCACACACACGTCAACCCTCTCCCCACCCGGCAGTGCCAGTGGAGGGAGCGTCCAGCCGCCGGCCCTGGAGCTGGGCCCTGGCGAGTACAGGGTGCTCTTGTGTGTAGACATCGGGGAGGCCAAGGGGTAAGTGGCGTGGGGGTGAGGGGAGGATGCAGGGGGTGGCGCTGGTCCGCCCTGAGCCCTGCCCCCACGTCACCACCCCAGGGCTGGGCACAGGCCGGAGCTGCTCCGGGAGCTGCAGCGGCTGCGTGTGAGCCACTCGGTGCGCAAGCTGCACGTGGGGGACTTCGTGTGGGTGGCACAGGAGACCAGGCCCAGAGACCCGGGTAAGGGGCACGGGCGGATGGTGGGTGTCAGGCAGGGCCTGGCACAAGGCGGGACGTGAGCCCGGATGCAAGCCCAGGGGACCCTTCTCGGCCTCTCGGCAGCAAGCCCTGGGGAGCTGGTCCTGGACCACATCGTGGAGCGCAAGCGGCTGGACGACCTGTGCAGCAGCATCATCGACGGCCGCTTCCGGGAGCAGAAGGTTCCTTGCGGGCCCCGCCTCTCCCCACGAGGATTCCCCGGGCTTCTGGGTGGCCTGGGGTGGAGCTCCTGGGGACTCCAGCTACACTCCCATAGAGCTGCTCGGGGCAGCCCCGATTCAGGCCCTGCAGGCACTGCCAGGGGCAGCCTAAGCGCATCGAGTCTACACTGAGTGAGCAGCGTGTTAGACCCCTCCAGGAGTCAGCCCTGCAGCTGGAGTAAATAAGGCTCTGTCCTCAGGAGAGGGGCCAAAGTGGCCAGTCTCTGTGTTGGCTGCTGGGCCGACCCCGGGGTCAGAGACCACACACAGGCCAAGGGGGCCTTGAGAAACGGGCGCCATCCACATTACCTCAAATAAAGTGAAGTGAAAACAGAACTAGCGCTAGAACCAGCTCTCCATGCCAGGGTAGCTGCGAGAGCAAAGGCACGGAGGCCCCTCTGAGACGGGGGCAGGGGGGAGGCGGCGAACGGGGGATACAGGTGTCCTGTGACTGCCCTGAGTGTGCGGGGTACCTCGTCCGTGGACATCCTGCCTGACCCGCCCGCCTCTTCAGTTCCGGCTGAAGCGCTGCGGCCTGAGGCGCCGGGTGTACCTGGTGGAGGAGCACAGCTCAGCACACCACCTCAGCCTTCCCGAGAGCACGCTGCTGCAGGCTGTCACCAACACGCAGGTGAGCGGGAGCCAGCGAGCTCCAGGTGGGCCGGGGCCCCGAGGTCCGCGGCCCAGGCCAGGACCCACATCTCTGCCTCACGTCCCATCTAGGTTATCGACGGCTTCTTTGTGAAACGCACGGCCGACATTAAGGAGTCAGCCGCCTACTTGGCCCTCTTGACGCGGGGCCTGCAGAGACTCTACCAGGTGAGCGGCTGCCCTGCCTGGCGCTTACTCCTTCGCTGGGCCTTGCACTCCCCCAGGGCAGGTGAGGTGAGAGGGACCCATTTCTTAGGCCCACCAAGGCCTAGTTCGGACAGGAGCTGCTAGGGTCATCTCTTTGAGTTCTGGTCTGGTGTCAGCTCCCTCTTCCCTCAGGGCCACACCCTACGAAGTCGCCCCTGGGGAACCTCAGGGGACCCTGAATCCGGGGCCAGGCCCTCACCAAACCCTCTCTGCTCACTCCTCACCTTCAACGACTTTAACGCCGGAGCCGTCAAGAACAAGGTACTTGCTCTGCGCAGCAGCGTCTCCTGGAGCCCAGTCCCAGGCCGCCCCTAACATGTCCTCCCTGGCCCCAGGCCCAGTCAGTGCGGGAGGTGTTTGCCCGGCAGCTGATGCAGGTGCGCGGAGTGAGTGGGGAGAAGGCAGCCGCCTTGGTGGATAGGTACAGCACCCCCGCCAGGTAAGCCCCCGCAGAGCCCCCTGCCCCCCCTTGTGGAATCAGCACAAGTGGCGCTTGCGGAGGCCGCGTGGCGACAAAGACAGGGCACGGGGACCCTGGGCGTTGGGAAGGCCACAGAAGGGGAACCACGCCACCTGCTGCAGCAGAGACTTGGGCCAGGGAGACGGGCCGAGACGGCCAGGCTTGGGGAGCGTCTGCTGGCCCTGCCCCGGGCCCTGCGGGAAGGGAGGGCGAGCAGGATGGAGCGGGGGCCTTGAGTGCCAGGTCAGGAAATGGGCCCCTCCCCCGGCACCCCCCAGCCCGCTCCTTCCTGCCTGGCCCCTTCCTGCTGGTCCTCATGGTGCTGGCCCAGGCCACTCAGGCTGGGTGCAGCCTTAAAAACTCAAATGCCGCACCCCACCCGCAGCCTCCTGGCCGCCTATGACGCCTGTGCCACCCCCAAGGAGCAGGAGACGATGCTGAGCACCATCAAGTGCGGGCGCCTGCAGAGGTGAGGCGGGGGCAGAACCTGGGCGGGGGGCAGTGCTGCCTTGGGGCCTGACCTCGCCAGCCTCTTTCTTCATGCAGGAATCTGGGGCCCGCTCTGAGCAGGACCTTGGCCCAGCTCTACTGCACCCGCGGCCCCCTGAGCTGACCGCTGCCCCGGCCTGGCCTCCCCCCACCCAGGCTAGATGGCCTTTTAACCGGAATCTTTTGGGGTGTAATAAAAATCTTGGTGTTGGCAGCCTGTGTGTCAATGCGGAGATGCCGGGCCCTAGAGGCTTTGTAAACCTCCCAGACAGGAATGGGGGGCCATCGGTTCCCCTGGTTTTTAAACTGAGCTCCTCGGAGCTCAGGTCCGTGGTGGAGCAGAGGCGCCAGGCAGACGGAGTCCAGGGCATTGCAGCTTTGAATCTACTTTATATCAGATGGTCCCTGAGGAAATAAAATTTCCTTTAACAAGACATTCTGGAGCTTGGAAAAGACAGGTTTGAAAAGCACTAACAGTCCAGTCATCTTGCATGACGGATGGCAAAAGTGAGGCCCAGGAAGCTGCTAGGGTTTGTCCAAACTGATGGTTTCACGCCAGTGAGGGTCAGAAGCCCGGGCCCCCGCCACTGTGAAGCGCGGCTCCCGGGCCCCTGCCGACGGGCCAGGCCCAGTGCTGTTCTGGGCCTGGAGCCCACGCCTTCCCCTCAGGGCACTCCCCCTCGGGGCACTTCTTGTGCCCTTGGGGCATGGAGTGACCCCTGCTGGGTCCCCTCAGTAGACCCTTTGCCTGAGCGGAAAACACCCCTCTTTAAGTGTCCTTGGCCTACCTCCCACAAGCTGGCCCCTTCCCCAGTCTGGGGTTCCCTGCAGTGTCCCCCTCAGCCACCAGGACGCCTTCTTTCTCCCTTTATTGCCTCGCTCTCCGCCCTTCACAACAGCGTCTTTCCTTTAGCAGAACAGTCATCCCTGAGCCCCAAGCAACTTGGCTGCAGGGAACCTCCCCCTCCCTGCGGGCCCCCCACACACTCTCAGAAGGTGTAGGCCCCCACGAAGACGGTGAGTCTCAGGACAGAGCTGGCCCGGTAGCTCATGAGGGAGTTCATGGTGACCATCTCGAGGTCCAGCACGTACTCCCGGGGGCCCGTCACCGGCCGGGCGAGGACCAGCATGGCGCTGACGTTGTTGATTTGCTGCGGGGGACACAGCACGTCACCCGCGTGCCAGGACCCCAGCC
Source organism: Scalopus aquaticus (assembly GCA_004024925.1). Lineage (NCBI taxonomy): Eukaryota > Metazoa > Chordata > Mammalia > Eulipotyphla > Talpidae > Scalopus > Scalopus aquaticus. The sequence continues at coordinate 6,628 of PVIJ01022525.1, forward strand.
CGGCGTCACCTCCCTGCCCCAGCCTCCTGTGGCTGTGGGTGGCGAGATCCCTGCCCTGAGCCCTTTCAGTCATGAGCCCCAACTCCCATCCAGCTCGGAGCGCCCCCGGTGCGCTGCCCTCCTTTCCGGCCAGTGCTTCTCTCTAACCAGAGTCAACTGATGATTCAAGCCGGTGTGCGGCTCTCAGGAGTGGTGGGGCCTTTGGGGACCTGGAGCAGGCCGACGCCCCCTCAACTTTCAGGCAGGAAGAAACAAGCACTGCTACCACACAAGCCTTGCACTGCCCCCGCTATGAGGCCGGGCTGCACCCCTCGCTCCCCACAGCTCTGCCTGCAAGCTGGGATCTCCCACCCAGTCCCCGGCGGACAGTTGCCGCCTCTCCAAGGCCCAGCCAGGACCATGTTCTTCCCCCAACTCGGTGTGTCAGCCTGGAACGCCTCTCCCGCCATCCCCTTGTTTACCGGGTGGAGAAGTTGCCCGCAGACACCGAGGCCAGCCCCGGGATTCGAACCCCAGTGCCCCACTGCCTCCTTAGAATCGCATTTAACAATCTCCAGGGCGCACCCAGGGAATTTGTGACACCCCACCCGTTCTCCAGGAGTCCCGCCTCAGGGTGGGCTCTTGAGAGGAGGCAGGGCTGGCCGCCCCAGGCTACCCTCACCCCCATCCCGGAGGTTTTAGGAATTCAGTTTTGGATTCAACCTGTGGGTCGAGGGGTGGGGATAGGGAAAGTCTCACCCTAATGTAGAAGTCCTCCTGCGAGTTTCCGGCACGGATCTGAAAGGCGTTGTAGGCGCCGGGGTAGACCGAGGTGGCCTGGATCTGGAACACGTCGGCCGGCACGCTCCGCTCGGAGGTGATGCTCATGTAGCGGTGCACGATGGACGAGGGCTGCTCCCGGCACAAGGGGTTGGAGGCCGGGCAGAGGCAGCGGCTACAGGCCCCGAGATGGGGACGCGAATGAGGTCGTAGCCCGCGGCCCCAAAATTAGGGACCCCAAAAGGCTCCTCCCCATCCAAGCTTAACATGGAGCCCACGGTGGGGCTGACTCCCACGCCCGCCCCTTCTACCCCCGCTGGCGACCCCGTGTTGACCGGTCAGCCGCAGAGCCCTCTGGGAGTTGTAGTTCCTGTGGGCGCCTAGCCGCCAGCGGACTCACTTGTCAGACACCTGGACGTAGGGCTCCACGCAGCGGTTGGTGTCCACGCAGCGGTAGCCCCCGTGGAAGTTGACGCAGGTCTGGGCCTCGGAGCACTGGTGCTCGCCCGACTCGCACTCGTCGATGTCTGTGCCAGGGGGCAGGGACTGGAACCCAGAAGCGGGGCCACCCGACCCCCCCACCCCCGCCCCCAACGGCAGGCATCCTGTACCTTGGCAGAGGCGGGTGGCCAGCAGCTGGTAGCCCTGCGGGCAGTGGCAGGAGAAGCGGCCTGGCTCGTTGACGCAGCGGTACTGGCAGAGGTAGCTGGAGTAGCTGCACTCGTCGATATCTGTGCAAGAGTGGGGGTGGGCAAGCCCCTCAGTGCAGCCCCTCACCCCTACTGAGAGGAGAGCCATTAAGTTCATTGTGGGGAGGTGGAGGAGGACTGCACCCCGCAGAGCTCACCTGGGGGACAGAGGATTCAAAGGAAGGTCTGTCCAGGCTGCCCAGCTGACAGACCCCTCTCTGCCCCAGGACTATTAAATGATACTAAATGAAAGCACTGGGAATTTGGAGGCTTGGCTCCAAATCCTGCCATGACCAGGTTTGGGGGGCCTCAGTTTCCCTGTCAACAAAATGAGTGGCTTAGACGAGGTGAGACTTGAGGACCCAGGTTGCTGCACCCTCAATAACTTGTCCAATTCCTGCAAACCATCAGCCCCCGCACAGTTCCCTGCCACCCGCTGCCCCCGAGGCAGGAGCCGGGCTTCCTGCTGTGGCGCCCTCCACTGCCCAGCCCTGTGCCTGGGTACTTGGTACATGGTACTCGGCGGCAAAGCAGGCATCAGCAGGTAGCGTGGCCAGTTGACATGGCGTAAGAACAGAGAACATGGCCAGTTACCATGGATGGAGCCCGTGGCCCCACTCGGCTTAGCTGTGTGACCTTGGGCAGGTCACTTAACCTCTCACTGAATGACGAAAGTCACCACTTATCCAGGACTTCATGCCTTTTTTTTCAATCCTCCCAACAAACCTCGAGAGAGACATTAGTGTCCTCATTTTGCAGAGGCAGGAGAAAATCATACTTACCTCATAGGTCTTTGGCAGGATTAAAGGAGGCCAAGTGTGTAGGGGCGTGCGCTGCTCGGCGCAGCTCCGAGTGAACAGGGGTTCACTCAAAGCGTGAGGCTTGGGACTCGACAAAGCCCAGTGTCGTGTTCCCACATAATCCTCAAGACAACCACTTGACACTCCCAGGGAAGGGGGCACCCACATCCTGGCTCAGTCTTCCTACCTAACTGCCCCCTCGTGCCTTCCCCCCAGGCTGGGGGCAGATCGGCGAGGGCCCCTGGGCCACCGAGTCTGAGAAGCCAAACAGCGCGGAATGGGCTGACGTGAGGCAGCAAACAGGGACGGAGCGGCAGGAGCCCAGCATGGGCGGGGTCAGAGAGGAACATGGGCGGGCGGGGGCCTCACCGCTGCAGGAGAAGCCGTCCCGGTGCAGCTCGTAGCCCTGGTGGCAGCGACACAGAAAGGTCCCGTAGGAGTTGAAGCAACGCTGCTCGCACGGGGCCCCCATGTCGCATTCGTTCACGTCTGGGGATGCCAGGAAAAATGGGAGGGGTGAAAGCAGCGGAGCAGCCCCGAGTCCCCGCTTCTTCCGGGCTGGCAGGAAGGGGGCATCCCCACCCCCTGCCACCCTGCCCAGGACCCAGGAGCCCGGCCTGGCCCCGCCTCACCCACACAGGAGCGGTTGTTGGGCCCCAGCTGGAAGCCGGGCTCGCACTGGCAGCGGAAGGAGCCGGGCAGGTTCACGCAGCGGTGCTGGCAGTAGCGGTAGCGGCACTCGTCTATGTCTGGGGAGGGCAGAGGGCAGCTGGCACTCGAGGCCCCACAAGCCGTGGCAGGGGGTGTCGGGCCGGGCCAGGTCATTAGGGACCCCCCATACAGTCCTGTATCTAGTGACGGGAGGATAGAGGTGGCAGGGGATGGGGTGAAACCCAGGTGTGGAATGGGGAGGCAGGAGTTAGGGTCCCAGGCTGAGAGCCAGGCCAGGGCCCCAGCGCAGGTTGCAACGAGGCCCCTCCTGGACTCACCCACACACTCGGGCCCGATCTTCCGGTAGCCGTCGGGGCAGGTGCACTGGTAGGAGCCGGGCAGGTTGTGGCACTGCTGGCTGGGGCGGCAGTCGTGCAGGGCCTGGGCGCACTCGTCCACGTCTGCGGGAGAGGGCGTCAGAGCCCGCCTGGCAGCCCGCGGGCCGCCAGCGTGATACCCCGATGTGGGAGCACATCGGTGAGCGGTAGCCCCAAAACAGGCATGTGAATTAGACCCTCCCCACAACACAAATAATACCCCACCAGCCTGGGAGTTATGGGGGAGGGAGGTACCCCTAACTTGTGAGACCCCCATACCAGGAAAGCACAGGATACAAAGCCTCGCCCAGAACTCAAGGAGAACTAATCACAGGTCCCCTCCTTCCTTCAAGGCCCAGAGTGCAGGAGTCAGGGGGACCTCAAGCCAGATGGGGTTCGTGCACACACCAGTCAGTCTTATCTGTGTCTGGGGGGCTGGGCCGGACCAGGCTAGCCAGGAACCCCACAACCGCCACACATACCCCCTGTGACTGGAGAGAGATCAGAGGTGGCAGGAGACTGGAGTGAAGCCAGGGGGTGAGCTGGGGTGGGGGGGGCCTTCCCTGGGGGCCACGGGGAGAGGTCCAGATCGGGAGGGGGGCAGCGGACTGAGGCAGAGCTTCGGCAGTGCCAGCAGCAATGGAGGGAGGGTCCCTGGGACAGAGCTGGGTCACCCGTGGCAGCCCCCACACAAAATGAGATCTGGACCAGGGGCCCCGGGAGGACCCTTTTGAACTAGGGGGGAACATGAGGTGCGAGTTGAGGCACAGTGAGAGAAACGTGGTTGGAAAACTAGCAGCCTCGGTGCTGGGCGACCCCCACTCACCCACACAGCTCTCTTGCTCATCAGACTCATAGCCCGGAGGGCAGGGGTTGGGGTGCTGAGCCGGAGGCACTGGTGGTGGGGGCCCCTCGCCATGCAGGTCGTTGATGACAGCAGCTGAGCGGGGCAGGCACAAGTAGCCCCCATAGTGGTTGATGCATTTCATCTCGCCCTTGCAGGCCTCGGGGATGGTCAAGCACTCGTTGACATCTGCAGAGAGGGGCCTGCTGGGCACAGCCAGTCTCTGGGGCTGGCCCTGAGCGGGGGCAGGCAGGAGCCCCACTTGGCCTTCTCTGGGCAATGGCACCCAGGCCTGCCAGGAGCCCTCCGGGTGTGCGAGGCGGATGTGGCGGGGCAGGGAGCAGCGGGTTCCACGGTCTCATTCTCCTGCCTCCAAGTGGGTCTCTGTCCCTGCCCAAAGCCCCGGCCCTGACACAGCCGCCCCGACACACAGGCCTCCCTACCCACCCCGTGGGAGCTGTCCTTCTGGGGCTCGCGGGGCTCTACGGAGAAGGTGTCCAGGGCCCAGCCCTGTGGGCCATGCCCGCTTGCTCTCTTGCCTCCAGGGGTGGGGGGAGGGCCCGCTGGGTTTCTCTGAGGGGGAGGGGCCTGGATGGCTTCTCCACCCCTGCTGAGCTGGCCCCCAGAGAACCAGAGCTGGCAGAGGACGAGCCATTGGGTCCGGGTGCAGCCCTGGGAGGTGGGAAAGCAGCAGCCCCTTCCTATTCCTGGAGGGGGGCTCAGTCCCCCAAGCACACTCACCCCGGCAGTGCTGGCTGTCAGGGTCCCACTCATAGCCATCTGTGCATTCCTAGAAGTGGCCAGAAGGGGGTCAGTGGTCACCCCCAGCCCCTCCAACTGGCCAGGCCAACACTAGGGCCTGAGCCCCGCCACCCTACCGGCCTGCCCCAAACAATGGCCCCCCACAGATGTGGCACCAACTGAGGAGGGGAGAAGCTTCCCACCCGCCCCAGGAGCCTGGTCTCCGAGTCCCTGCCCAGCCCAGCAGGGGCCAGTAGCCCCACTGTCCCCACCGTGTAGCTGTCCGGCTCCTCTGAATCCTGGGGAGAGGCTGCCCCCAAGAGCAACAGCAGCAGCGCCCAAAGCAGCAGAGAGCCGGGGAGGCAGGAGGCACAGGGGAGCATCCTGGGTTTGGGAGGAGGTGGGCAGGTCGGGGTGCCTCTGCCCGGCAGCCCCAGTGCCCAGTGCCAGGACTGAGAGCCCTGGCCCAGCCGCCTCCCGCAAGGGACCTTGCCTGGGGTCCCTGAGCCCCGCAGGCTGAGGGCCCACTTCTCCCAGCAGCCCAGGTCCTGGCCCACCGGCCCGCGGGCCGCCCCGCCCCCGCCCGATCCCCCAGTGGCGGCCGGAACGCGGGCCTCTCGGCTCGAGCTGACGCGCCTGGGCCGAGACGCCAGCCCGCGCCTCCCCCCACAGACGGTCACTCACTTGGGCCGCGACGCCCCCTCGGCCCGAGGCTCCGGCGGCTCGGTTGGCTCCGGCAGTGCCTGCGGGCAGACGGACGGTGGACGGCGCAGCTCCCCGGACGCGCGGCCCCAGGAAGCGCCCCCCGCCCGCCCGCCGCGGCGGCGCGGCCCACCCCGGCGCCTCCGCCCGCCCCTCGGCGGATTCCTGAGCGCGCGCCAGGGGGGAGGGACCCCGACCCCCAGCTTCTCCGCCTCCGGCCTGCCGCAGGCCCCCACCCGGTCCCCCGCGGCGCCGCCAGGAGCCGCCTCCCGGCGCCGGGCCAGGGTCCCGAAGCGCTGGATCCTGGGACACTCACCCTGATGCCAGGTCCCCGGACTCAGCAGGGAGTCCCCAGGCCCTTACTTTACGCACCCCGAATGTCAGCCCGCGGACCTAGCCCCTACCTAGCCTAGCTTCCATCTAGTACATTCACGTCTTACTCCTGGGCCCCTGGGAATCTCACTGCGTCCCCCAGAAATGTCATTCTGGGCATCTAGACCCCGTCTAATCCTGGACCCCCGGATCCTTACTGCAAATTTAGGATATTACTCTGTGCTCTCCACAGACAGTCACTCTGGAAATACCAAAGCTTCATCCAGGGTCCCCAAACCCTCGCTCAGGGAGCAGATGCTGCCTGGCCTAGAACTGCCCATCTCTGCCCCTTCTCCCCACCACCCCCTGCACCCCAGGACAGCCTCCCTGGAGCCCACCATCTGCCGGGTTATAATAGTTTGGGGACGGGGACGGCAGTTTCCTTTTGGCCCAAAGTGAATGGAAGACGCTGAGAAGGCAAGCGGGACGTCAGGGTCAGACGCCAGGGCCTTCGGCTCCCACCTCCCACCCACCGCCCCCCAGGATTTCCTGGTCCCTCCCCCTAGCGGAGGGTGAGCCCAGGGGGAGGAGTCTGGGCGGAGCTGGCTCCCAGGAAGGGGCGTGGCCTCGCGCAGCCCACGTCTCGGGGCGGGACCAGACGGGAAAGGGCTGCGTGTCCAGGGATTCCCCCGCCCGGGGGAGGGGAAGATGGGCCGTGGGGGCTGCCAAGTCCGCCTTTCCCGTTCCCAAGCTTATCGTCATGATTGCCCCCAATGCGACCCCGAGGAGCGGTTGTGCAGAGGAGCGGAGGTGTGGGTCGATCCTGAGGTGAGCCCTCGGGTTCAGGGTGACTAGGAAAGTGCCCCCCTCCACGTCCAAAGCCTTCCCAGCTGCGTGGGAGAGGAGGCTAAAATTAATAGCTCTTAAAGACAAAGATAATAATAAGTGTTGGCGAGGACGTGGAGAAGTCGGTGCTCTCACACTGGCTGGAATGTAAGATGTAACAGCCACTTAGGCAAACAGTCTAGCAGCTTCTCCAAATGGTACCACATGACACAGCAAGTTCACTCCTAGGTGTAGGCCCAGGAGAAGTGAAAACATGTCCACCCCAAAAACCTGTGCATAATGTTCAGAGCAACAGTATTCATCAGCTGATGAATGAATAACAAAATGTGCTAAAACCCCCGACCGTTATTCAGCCACGAGGAGGAATGGATCCTGATAGGAGTAAATCTTGAAAATCTGAAATAAATGGTGATGCAAATATATTGTGCAAGCATATTAAGAACCACTGACTAGCACATTTGAAAAGGGTGAATTTTATGGCACATGATTATATCTCAAGAAAGTTATTATTCTTTTATTTATCCATACAAGCTGGGGTGTAGGACAGAGGTGTGGGGTGGTGAGAGGATTCACCAGAGACAGAGTGGGGAGCAGAACAGGCAGATCAACTGAAGTACACTGCTGAGGGGAGCAGCAGACAAGGCAGGAGAGGTCTGCTGTGCCCTGTGGGAAGCTCCCTGGCCAGGTATAGAACTCACGCTGCAGTGGCTCCAGATAGCTTCATAGTGCTCTGTTTAACCCATTATGTACAGGGAGACCCGACAGCTATTATTCTTACAAATTAAAATAGCTCTCAAGGATCAAGAGCTCACTGCTCAGGGCCTCCCTGGTGACCTAGGGGTTGAGTCTCAGCACTATCAACGCTCTGGCCAGAGAGCGATCCCCCACCAGGGAGCTTCTGACATGGCACAGCAGACCTCTTCTGTCTCTCCCAAGCTCCCCTCAGCAGAGTATCCCAGTAGATCTGCCTGTTCTGCTCCCCTGTCTGTCTCTGGTGAATCCTCTTACCACTCCCTGCACCTCTAGCCTACACCCCACATACTCTATGCAAATATTACAAAAAGAACTCACAGCTCCAGACACCAGCATGCACCCCTGCCCTCCCAGGCTGGGGGAGGGGTCATCATCACAGTACACAGAGGCGGGACCAGACAGGATTTGAACTCAAGTCCCTCCCACTCCAGATATGCTGGGCTGTTGCCACACAGTCCAGCATTTTAGGACCCATCATTTGAGCACCTTCCATTGCCAACTGGGGTTATAAGTACTCCACAGGTGTCATTGTACCCAAGGGAATTGTCACTGCCATTTAGAGACAAGAATCCCAGGTCCAGAGGGGAATTGTTTACGGGGTACTCAAAGGGAAATAGAATGACCTAGGTGTGAGTCCTCACCCACGCATCCCAAAAAATTTTTCAGGGCTTCCCTGGTGACGCAAGGGTTAAGTATCAGGCTATCAAGCTTTCAGAGCCACTGCTGCTTGAGTTCAATCCCCGGCCAGGGAGCTTCCCACAGGGAAGCAGACCTCTCCTGTCTCCCCACTTCTCCCCTCAGCAGTGTGTTTCAGAGGAACCGCCTGTTCTGCTGCCCAATCTGTCTCTGGTGAGTCCACTCACCCACAAATTTTTGGCCTACACCCCAGTTCTTGTATGCATTAATAAATAAATCTTAAAAACAAAACAAAACACCCATAAGCCTGCTGCATACCGGTCCTGGGTGTAGGGGATATAGGCACATCAGCCAGCTCCAGTGTGGCTGGAAGGCAGACATCAAGTAGATGCAGGCACAGCAGGGCTCCAGGGCTGCAGCCTACATCACAACAAGGGGGAGCTGGAGAGGCTTCCTGGAGGGGCCCCCTGAGCTGAGATTTGTAGGACAAGCAAGAGAGTGTCCCCAGGGGCCTGACCACCTCCCCCACCCCATCATCAAGGACTTCCGGCTGCTTGGATGGCAGATCAGTGTCACTGCCCAATCAGGACCTGTCTCCCCCTCAAGTCAAGGACAGGTCCCTGTTTCCTTAGAATTGCCCAGACTGGGGCCTCCCTGGTGGCACAGGGGTGAAGTCTCAGCTATCACAGGCCCTGCAGCATGAGTTCGATCCCAGCCAGGGAGCTTCCCACAGGGTGCAGCAGACCTCTCCTGACTCCCCGCTGCTCCGCTCAGCAGTGGATTTCAGTGGCTCTGCCTTTTCTGCTCCCCGCTCTGTCTCTGGTGAATCCTCTCACCCCCCTGCACCTCTGGCCTACACCCCAGCTCTTGTATGCATAAATAAATAAATTTTTAAAAAAGAATTGCAGAGCAAGGTGAGCTGAGAGCCTCTGCTCAGTAAAGAAGGGCGGGAGGGCAGGGGCCTGTCTGGGCAGAGGCGCCAAGGCCCCAGGCAGCCCTAGTGCTGAGGGGGTCACTTTCCCCTCCCAGCCTGGTTTCCACTTGGTGGTTTCTCCAGCTCCGCCCTCAGCCCCCAGCTGAGTCCGCAAGGCTTCCTGCCCCCGCGCTCACTCGGGCCTGTGGCACCATGTCACCAGCTGTCCCTTTCTCCTGCCTCCTGGCCCTGTGGCTGGCAGGCGGGACCCAAGGCGCGCAGGGCTCCCTCGGAAGCCGGGTGAGTGCCCCAGTCTGCTGCCCATACCCCTC
>PVIJ01022526.1:0-15973 GCA_004024925.1 Scalopus aquaticus
AAAAAAAAAAAATAAATTTCAATGTACAAAAGTAAAACATTTTTTAAAAAGCAATTTATAGCTTGGTTATCTGCTATTTTTTTCTTGTAAATAGAATAGTTAAGCCCATTTCTAACAATGAGGAAGAGACTCAGGAATCACCTTCCTGTTACAGATCTCGAAGCTGTGTTCTTTTAAAGTATGTGTCATTTATAGAAAGGCTACAGTATGTCTGGATGTTACAGATATTATCTTTGTTATTGATAATATCAGAGTGGGATTATTATTTTAATTTCACTGCTAAAAACAATGAGAATAAGAGAATTTCAGTTCAAGAATTTTTCATGCTCTAGAGTATTGTCTGACCCTAGCAAAATTAATTTATAATTAGGTTTTAGTTTCTTAAATTTACAAAATGGAGAAAATAATGTAACTTAACTTACAGGTCTGGTTGAGGATGAAATGTGTCTGGCACTTAATAAGCATTCTGTAAATTTGCCTTTTATCAAATCAATCTATGACTCTAGTTCGCATGGAAATCCCAGGAAGCCAGCAGCTTTATTTTACCAAAACATCAGGGAGAATGTATCCTGGTGCGAGGACCATGCCGCTGAGTTAGCCTACAGAGGAAGACAGTGGTGAGGTCTTGAGGATGCAGGAGGTGTGAGGAGATGCAGGTATTGGATCAGAAATGAAGATCCTCAAACAGCTAAGTGTACCTTTGTCTCTTTTCCTAGCCTTTGCCTTTTTATTAAAAAAATAATAATAATCATCTACTAAGTCCTTTAGAGGCAGCTTTTCCAAGACCCGGTGTCACTGAGGCGCCAGGTCGGGACGTGAGCTGGGGGACTGCAACTCACCTGAAGCACAAGAAAACTGTTCGGGGAGGAGGGCCCCGTTAGTGGCAGAGGGTGGGAGGAGAGAGCACAGCGTCAGCGGGTTGGAGAATATAGACCTTGGGACTCACTGGCTGCATAATCCCCACCTCAGTTTGCCTGTAGTGACTGGCAATAGAACAGTTCAGGTGCTCGTGTGCCTGAGGGAGTGGGCAGCAGAGAGGATAGGCACAGGGGAGACGACTGGCATTCCTTCTCCAAGCTAGGGGAGGAAACGATAGATGCTAGAGTGGCCAGGATGTGGTCCTTAGGGAGAAACTGAGGGAAGATAGGGGTCCTGGGGCAAGGAGAGGAGCAGAGAAAGCTGGACTGGGTCTGACAAGGTTGTGGGACTGAGGCACAGAAAAAGGCCACTGGCCCCAACCCACATCTTCGTAGCTCAGAATCTGCCCTCCCAAGAAGTTTGGGTGGAAACTCTCACTTTCTGCTGGTTCTCTGCCAACCCACTTGTCTCATGTTAGTCAAATCAGGACATAAGCCAGTGGGATGTGTGTGTGTGTGTGTGTGTGTGTGTGTGTGTGTGTGTGTGAGAGAGAGAGAGAGAGAGAGAGAGACTCTGTGTGTGCGTCACTGTGTGTGTGTGTGTGTGTGTGTGTGTGTGTGTGTGTGTGTGTGTGTGTGTGTGCTGGGAAGGGGGGGACAGTTGGAAATCATTCTTTAGTTCACCTTCAATTGTAGGTGAGGAAACTGAGGTTCACTGGTAGTTCTTTCCTTTAACACTTACTGAGCCTCCATACATTCTAGGTACCAGGCATTTGAGGTGAATTAGACATGGAACTTGGCTTATTTTATATGACTTGCTCCAGGTTCACAGCTAACTAGTGACAGGGTTAACTCAGAGGCTTTGGCTTCAGTCCCTCACCTTTCCACTCCCTGCACTATCACAATTCTAAGCAGAGTCTGCATTTTAGCTGTGGAGAAAACTTACGCCAGCGCATCTAAAGCTCAGTGTGGATTACTCTGAAGCTTGTAAAAACATGCAGATTCTGATGTACTAGATCTAGTGCAAGGTTAAGATTCTGCATTGCAAACTAGCTACAGGGTGATGTCATCTGCTGGGCCACAGAGCATATTTGATCAGCAACACCTTAACCTACTGTAATCGACTGACAGGAGTCCTTGTGGAAAACAATTCAGAACCAGTCCCTTGTCAGCTTTGGTGGGGGCGGAGGACAGAAGAACAAGGGATCTGGTATTGATTAGTACATCTTCCCTGATTGTATGCTTGCCCTTCCAAAAGAAGATGGGCTCTAAGTTCCCTTCCACTTCATGATTCTAATTGCATATCAATCCAAAAGTTCAGGTCCAAAAGTCCAGCCAAAAGTTCAGGTAGTAGAGTGGATGAATCATTATGCTGTTTTAGCCAACAGAGCAAGCAGAAGAACTGACTGCCCATGTGGTATGATCTGAGGAGAATCAAGAATGTTTTTCTTTAACTACTAACTTTAGCCTCTTTTATCTCAACTTCTGATGCCCTACTTGGCCAGTGTTTGATTAAAATCTCCATACTGAGGAAGGCAGGATTAAGCAATTATCAGTCACTAACACCACAAATGGGAATCTTATTGTGCCTAGGTCATCTGCATTCTAGTTCCCACCCTGCCACCAACTGGTTGTGCCATCTTAACACGCTTGTTCAAATTCCTGTGCCTCAGTTTCCTCTCATGTACAATGAAGGGTTAGACCAGGTGAGGGTAAAAGCCATATGGACTTTAACAGCTCAGTATTTTGTCAAAAACATCAAGAGGTTGCATATAACTGCAGAGTGGAGCTAACATGAGGGGCTTTGAAGTAGAAGGAGATTTGAGTCACTAGCCTGAACGTCACATCTCTAGGCCTGCAAAACGGAGACTTTTAATTGCTGACTGAGATGATTTTGCAGCACTTTGGTGCACTTTGCAGCATTGTGGTGAGGGGTCAGTGGGATAATAGTTGAGCGAACCCTGCCCATGGCAGTTCCTCATTGAGGGGGGCACCAGCGGGAAGATCAGCTGCAGGCTGAGACTCCGACACTCTGGAGAGATGCTGCTGACTTCTGCCTTTGCTTCAGGCCAGCCCTGCTGTCCAAAATCCCGTTGTAGGTCTCTACATTTTTTCCCCAGGAAAATTGTACCCAATGAGAGCTACTCAAGCAAGATCTGCAGATAATGAAGACTAAAAATACACCATGGTCACAGGAATATCCAGGTAATGACTTTCAGCCTTTGCAGTGTTGGCCACAATTCAGCTGCCACTCTCACACTGTGCTGATCCCCGGGCTCCAACTCACGTCTCCAGCTCATTTGCTCTCTGGTTTTTCTAGAAACCAGAACGACAACACACTGCTTCTGTGGGGTATCACCTTCCTCCCTGCTCCTCCTCTTTCGATTTTCCTCCCTCCTTACTTGCCCCCTTTCCTCATCTCTCCTGAAGTGTTTCTGGCAACACCACCCAAACCCCTACCTCCTCTGGTTTTTTCCACCCGCTGGCGTCTTTGCTATGGAAGCCCCTTAAATACAACAAAGGGGTCACTTTCCCATTTTAAATGGTCCTCTAGAGTTCCCCAGGGCTTCAGGTTGCTTGAAACCACTGCTCTTAGTCTTGCACTAGCTCTTCTGTCATACTCCAAGAATCAAAGTGGGAAAATAATCAGCGAATCAGACATAATAGAATGGGGCAGGGTACTCATGGCCAGTGGGTCACCACAGACTTCCCTACTTCCCCCTACTGCCTGGGTTTCAATTTCAGAGTGGGAGGTGAGAAAATATGCCCAAATATTAATGCTTTAGTAGCCATCTTCCCAATGTTGTTTCCCAATTCAATTTTTCAGTAAATTTTGCATAGTGGTGTTGTGGCTACTTCCCCATTTGAGTTCCATTGTCTCCTTACCCTCTTTTCCCTCTGCAGAAAGTGGAGGTGATGTAGGCTTGAATGTCTGCAAAACCAACAACAAAAACAATAAACACTTTTCTCTCAGGAAGTTATTTCTTAGAACAATGATCATATAGGTGGTGGGTTTATCCACAGATGTCACCTCTAATCAGGGACACTTAAGGAATCACATGTACTACAAAAACATATTCAACATTTTAGAAATGTTTAGTATCATAATATAAAAAAAAATAACTTCAGTACAAGCTTCCCAAAGTCAAGTTCAGTGCAAGTTTTGGGGGTGAAGGAAATATGCAAAAGATACAGTGATTTTCAGCTAAGAATCTTTCAGGATATGCAGGTGGGGTGGAAACTGTGAGATTTGAATATTCATAAGAAGGAACCTGAGTTATAAAAGTTAAGGAACTCCGGCTTAGAAGACTAAATGGTATCTCAAATCCCCAAGTGGTAACCTATATTACCAAATCAGAAAAATTTGAGTGGTTCCTCTCTGAAGACACTGAGTGGGGTTTTTTAAACTTGGAAATAATATTCTGTGAACCTCAGTGACATCCTCCAAATACACTGAAATCCATTAAAACTCCCTTTTGCAGACTCTTTACTAAGATGGTTTATTTTGAAGGCAAGAGATTAAGTGGAGCTTAAAGCAAAGACCAAACTTGGTCAAAAGTAATGAAGTCCTCTGGACATTACCAGCAGACCTCTCTGAGAGGTCATATATTTACTATGCATACAGTAAAGGCTTCTCACTCAGGTCCCACTCCAGAGACATGAGTTAGCCCTGCTTCTTGAAGAGATCATTTTGATCATCAGAGTAGTTTGGGCAGTGAAAAAGTTTGTCTCCTTTTTTCCCATAACTAGATGTAAAGCAACCCCCTATTCTTGCAGAGTTTCATATTCGTTACCAAAAGTTTCTGTTGAAATCCAACCCATGGGTCACTTCTGCACAAGTAGCAAGGAAATAATGAAGATGGTATCAGGGGAGGAAGAGTTGTTGGAGCACAGAAGAGAAAGCCAGCCAGCTGTTTCAAAGAGAGCGGGAGGAGCAGGGATAGCAGCTATCCAGCGTCTTGGACTCCTGGTGGGCATCTCTACTGGCAAAATGGTAGGTATCCAAAGGAGCAGCTGCAATGCTGGGAGAGGATGTGGGACAGGGATGGGGCTGTTGAATGACAGAAGATACACAATATGGTACTGGGAGGGAGTCCTTATGTCAAGCAGATAATCTTAAGGTAGCAGGTTTCCTTAGGGCCTGTGTTGCTGTATACAGGGGGAGTCCAATTCCACCACAATGCTTAGAGAAAAACCATCTGTGCTCCACACACATAGTCCCAGCATCCCTCCATTTTCTTACTTCTGTGTATGTACCAAATCTGTCTTTCCTAGACTCAGTTTGGCCACATCTAAGTGCCTACAGTGAAGTTCAAGTGGTCTATTTGGAGAAACAATAAGTGAAACAAGTATATGTGTGAAACAAGCACATAGTGTGGTCCACTCTCAATTACCTGTCTAAGGGTCAGATGTGGACATCCTACTTCCACGGTACTTTCTAGAAAGCTTGCTCTCTGTGATGATTTACCCCAAAAAGTGATTTACCTTCCTAAATTTGCAAAGCCCAAGCCTCTTCTCACACCTCCCAATGTCCTTGGAGTAATCTTGGTACAGTTTTGTTTTTTTCAGTACAGTGAAGTCTTCAATGTCCCTCCCTAAGTGTGCTGCCTGTGACCACACAGAAAAAACTGACATCTTTCTGGTCAGGTTTTCAGAGTCAATTCTTATTAAAGTTAGGAGAAAGAAGGAAGTTAAGTCTGGAAGTGACAGAAAGGCATAAGGTTCATCCATCCACTAGGTATGTATTGAGCATCAATATAAGTCAGGCACTCTTCTAGGTCTTGAGAATATAGAATCTAAATTGGAATTTAAAACTGGATTAAAATTTACATAATAATGGGCCATGGTAGATCATTGGGATAAAAATGAAAGATGTTCCTGCTGACTGGGAAGACTCTACTGGGGGTGGAGTGAGTTTTTGATCTGAATGTTGCCACAAATACCCTTGTCTGGGAGCATCCAACAAAAGACCTGCACTGTCTATTTGCAGACCACAAGGGCATTTGCAGGGCCACTCCGAGAAATTTCCTCTGCTATGGAAAGAGAGGGGCTGTTTATGGGTTTCTGGAGG
Source organism: Scalopus aquaticus (assembly GCA_004024925.1). NCBI lineage: Eukaryota > Metazoa > Chordata > Mammalia > Eulipotyphla > Talpidae > Scalopus > Scalopus aquaticus. Next base: position 5,929 of record PVIJ01022526.1, read on the forward strand.
AGGGACTGTTGTCTGATTCTCTTTGCTGCCCTACTCAGAAGAATGTTCAGATTTCTTTTTAAGGCGCTGCACGCAGGATCATTCTATTGTGAGCTTTGCATATGTATCTGTTTAATTTTAACTCAAGTTCTTTACCAAAAGGCAAGTTCATTTACTCAGAGCCTAGACAGAAGGCTTTCCCAGTCCTGACACCTTGCTTGTTTGCTACTTAAAGTCTTTTGGAAGAAAGGAACAGATTTTTGCATTTAGTTCCTTTTCTTACTTCAGGAAAAAAAAATTTTTAAACCCACACAACTGTCCTAATTGGAAGGGATTCTTGATCTATTTCACTGCAGCCTGTTTATTTCTGGTAAGTGTCCAGAACACTTGGCCCCTGCTCCTCTTGAGGCTGCTCTCCAACAACATTCCAACCTCCTTCCAGAGCCATTGGAGTTTCACAACAGTCCAGAAATCATCACACAGAGCCCCAGGTGACAGACAGTGGATAGCTGACCTCTCGCAGGCCTGTCTTCAGCTTTCCTTTGGGTCCACCCGGGCCACTCTGCCACACTGACAGACATTCCTGTCTCCTCCTTTCAGCTTATTTAGCTTGTCTTTCTCTCCATGGCAGGACCCCACCCTGCTGTTTTCATATTGTGTGTGTGTGAACATGAGCTCTGGGAGGTTGGGGTGGTCAAAGTTTAATTTTAGACTCAGCTAGAACCCTTACAGTGGTACATGAGCCTAGAACAATGCCAACCTGTACAGAACTGCTTCGGATAAGGCCTCAGACTGGAGTGGGTCCAAAGGTAGGGTGGTAGGAGGCAGGCAAAAACCAGTATTTCTCCATAAACACATTATGACACAGATGAAGTCAGCATCAAGATGGCCGTAGGAATCGGTGGAGGGTGAAGAAGGCACCAAGTTAATATGCAATTGTGGCAGGGATCCTAATACAAGAGGAGTGTGTGTGTGTTTTGTGTGTGTGTGTGTGTGTGTGCGTGTGTGTGTGTGTGTTCCCCCTGGTTGACAAGGAGTGCTTTTAGGTGACACAGGTATGCTCTGCTCTTCCACAGCTCCTGTAGTCCTGCCTTTCAATAGCTTCTATAGCACCACTCCTGGTTTTCCTCACTGACCCTTCCCTTCACTAACATCTATTAGCACATTATTTGCTGAAGTAGTAGTGCAGGACCTAATGAGGGGGGAGGAAAGGGATGGAGGAAGAAAGTATCTCTATCACACTCACAACTGCACCCTGCGAAAGCCTCAGGAAGGAGAGCAGGGAAGTTTAGTATCAATTCCCTACATTTTCAGGTGAGGAAATGAGCGTAGCGGTGATGCTTCTTTCTTCTCATGGAAATAAATGCAGCTGCAAGGAGTTTCACGTGCACCAAAACTTAGAGACAGTCTGTAGGCTCTAAAAAACGTGTGAGGGCTGCGAAGAGCAACAGCCCACAGAAAAGGGTGCAGGAGACGAGGGCCACAGGCTGCAGAGTTTAGAAAGTGAGAACAAAACTTGGTTTTCTGAAGGTGAGTCACTCTCCTGCCCTTTGTTGACAGTGACTGGAGAAAAGCAGGTAAATTCTCCATTTTCAGGTTGTAAAGGTTGACATACCGATCACATCAATTTTCTTAATTTTACTTATTTTCATTATTTGACATTCAATCTGACAGGAATTAGTGGGGTTGAAAAGTTGTACTACAAATGTTTCTGTTTTTCTTTATACCTTCTGTAATGGATATTGGATGTCATGGATATTGTTACTACATCATTTGTTTATATATTCTCAATCAGTACTCTCATAGTGTAATGTATGTTTTAGCGCGATAATACCCCTTCTTTGTCTCATTTAATGGGTTTTGCCTGGAATTTCTTCTTCCTTGAAGAGAAACTGACAACATTTGCTGTGAGGAACTGGAGGCCTTAGGGCTCACAGCAGTAACCCTGGGGCAAGGCTGGATTCAGAGAAACTGAGGAGGCAGAGCATTATTAAGAACCACACAATATTTCAGGAAGCAATCTGTCTCTGTGGAAACAGAGAATAAGAGGCCCTTTGGGATGAAGAATTCTAGAAGGCTATTCTTGTCCCACCCCTGGTCTGAACATACTGCAAAAAAACTTTATCTAGGAAAGTTGAATCCATATGTTCTATGAGTAATAAAAAGGAAAATAGGATAGTTTTGATTATCAACATACTGAAAAACACAAAGAGCAACAAATGATATCAGCAGAAGAATATGCACCAGAAAAATGTGACCTGGAAGAGTTGAAGTTATGACCAAACATTCCACAATGAATTTGAAACCAAACCAAACCAGAAACCCGTAACAGAACAATTTGACTCCTAAAGGAACACCACAAGGCACAAATGTATGAACTCAAAAGATGACAAGACGGTGGGAGTGATGAGATTGGATGGAAGACTCAGGAAAGAAGTAGACAAAACAAAGCCATCACACAAATGAAGACAAAACTGAAAGGAGAAAAAGGGAGCAAGTTAAGGGCAGAAAACGCTACAAGGGAAGCAAAAGAGAAACATGAAATGCAAACTAAATGATAAGAGATAAGGGGTTAAAGGGGATGAGAAAGAAAATCATTTCGACAACAGGAAGGCAAAGGAAAGTCAACATATACAAAATATGAGGTCCTAAAGAATGCTAAGTAATATTTAAAAATATTCTTAACATTTTCTGAAATAAAGCAAGACTTAATCTATTTATTGACTATTCATAACACTCACCAGGAAAACCTGATTGTCACCTCATGAGACAGCTTGGTCAAATTATTGAACTTTGGGAATGTATCTTTTGGACAGTAAAACACAAAAAAAATAAGTAATTTATAAAAAGTTAAAACATCGGGTTGAACTCAGACTTCAACTAAATAGCATTTAGAATAGAGAAACATTTAGAAGACATTTAAGGAAGGTTCAAACCATGAATTTTATATCATCCAAACTATGTAACATTTTAAAAGACTGCAGTAAGCCAATTGAACAGGCAAGAACTCAGGAAGTACTGCATCCATTAATCCTGCTTGAGGAAACAACCAGGAAATGAACTTTGGCCAACTGAGAGTCAGCTATGGAAACTTCAGGGAACATTCTAACAGTAAGTATCAGTTATATTTAGATTTAGATCTCAGAGTTAATGCTACTGGGGATCAGATAACAAAACCAAGTGCAAATGTTATAGACTCAGATAATGCAGAAACCAACCAACAAGCAAAAATTGGAATGGGGAGGGGGTAAAGGTGGCAGGAAACGCAGCAATTGCCTTATCTGCCAAATCAGGGAAACAAAGGAAATAATTTAAAGCTAAAGAGTCAAACGTTAGACAGATAAACACCTTTAAGCATTCAAAGTAAACACTAATGAAAACAATACTACTGATTCAAGTCAGGAAGTCAAAGACAGGGAATAAGGGAAAATATATGCTCTTGTAAATTTACTGTTGCTCGATACTATTTAAAAAGCAATGTCAAAGATTTTTTAAATGATATAATTATAAAAACTACCATTAGTATAAAATTATAAATCCTCCTAATTATCAGGCCTTATTTCTCTTTTTTTGAGGTCTTTTCTCCTTTCTTCTCAGCCAGCCCCCTCTCAGAAAACAAATAAATCTTATAGGGAAAAATTCTTAAATACAATTTTCAGAGAACAAAATAATGTGATAGTTATAAGGTCAAAATCATCTATCATGTAAACAAATACAATTGGAATTGACTAATCTAAATGGGATCAGATGATTTTCACATTGTATCTTAAAGCACAATCCAATATATGCTGCTTAAAACATCTCAACCTGAACCAAAAAGTTTGGAAACGAAAATACAGACAAACACAAACAAAATAAAGCTTACCAGGCAAACACAAACAAAAAGAAAGCAAGTGTTGTCAGTTTCTCTTCAAAGAAGAAATTCAGGGCAAAATCCATTAAATGACACAAAGGAGGGATATTATAGTGCTAAAGCATATATTACACAATGAAGAGAGAATACTGATTGAGAATATATACATAAAATGATTTAGCGATAATAAAATGAGTCGGAAAATAAAAGGAAAAACAGAAACATTTGTAGTAGGAACTTCTGAACAGCACACCCTGCCTTCTTGCCGGCTGCTCCCCTCAGCAGTGTATTTCAGTCAATCTGCCTGTTCTGCTTCCCACTGTCTCTGGTGAATCCTCTCACCCCCACCCCCCCCACCCCGCACCTCTGGCCTACACCCCAGCTCTTGTATGCATAAAAAAATAAATCTTAAAAGAAAAAGAAAATGACCATTGAAAAAACTATAGAACAGAACCTAAGTTGCCATTGTGCTCAAAGGAAAATGCATTTCCTTACACTCTTATGTCAATAAAAGTAGGAAAATAAAACAAATTCATTTTAAACATCTCACTCAAATTTTAAAACCCTGATTATTTTTAAACCCAATCTTCAACCATAATCTATTATGTTAAAATAGATTTATGGAGGTATAATTAATGTATAATAAACTGCACTTTTACAATATGCAATATTGGTGAGTTGTGACATCTGTAGCCACTTGTGAAACCATTCCCACAATCAAGTTAATGAGCATATCCATCACCTCCCAGTGGTTCCTTAATCAAGGTTCTTTTGTAACTCCACCCTCTTGCTCTCACCCCTCCCCCATTCATTGATCTAACTTTGGTCAATATTGATATGTTTGCACATTCTAGAATCCTAAATAGTTTAAAAATATTCCTTTTGTCTATCACCTTTCACTCAGTATTTATTTTGAGATTCACTAAAATACCTATAGATATAATAATGTGATATCTGAGAGATGTCTCAAATTTACTAGCTGGTGGGGGCAGTGGGTAGAGAGGAAAATGAACTAGATTGGTTAAATGAATAATTATTGAAACCAGATCATGGGCACCATAGAGTTCATTATACTATTCTGGCTACTTCCATAAATGTGAAAAATTTTCCATAAATGTGTGAAAAATTTGAAACATTTTCAAAAGAAAAATTTTAAAGACTTAATTCTCCTTCACCTTGCTCTTTGTAAACTAGTTTATGTTATACTGTGTGGTTCATACAATAGCTGTTCATAACTGTATACATATTTGCAGATGAATTGGGGGATTTACCAGCTATCTGGGAGCTCATGTTTCTCAGGGGAGGAACGCATGAGGGAGGATTGTGGGCCAGGGGTGCTGTACATAGTTATTATCAATCAAATCCAGTTAAAGAATGTAAATGATGATCCAAGATGTGAATGCATTATTTCTTCTATTAAAATATTATTTTTTAGGGCCTCCCCGGTGGCACAGCGGTTGAGCGCTGCGCTGTGGAGCTGTCGGCAGCAGCGACACGAGTTCGACGCCTGGCCGGGGAGAATCCCACATGGTGCGGCAGACCTCTCCTGCCTCACCCGCTGCTCCTCTCAGCAGTGTATTTCTGATCTGCCTGTTCTGCTCCCCGCTCTGTCTCTGGTGAACCCTCTTGCCGCCCCAAGCCTCTGGCCTGTACCCCAGTTTGTATGTATAAATAAAAAATAAATCTTTAAAAAATATATATTATTTTTTAAAAGTTATCAAAATCAAATTAATGAAAAGAAACAGACCTAAAAAGGGCTCTAATCTCCTTAGATACTAGTGAGGCTGTGCCTGTTATGGGGAGCTGGCCAGCTTTTCCTTTTATACAGAATAACTCTAGGTCTGCTCCCTTTTCCTCCCTGAGAAAAGCAGACCCCAGGATTTGCTTATGGTGGAAAACATGAGTCAGACTGTTATCCTTAAGTGGGCTGCATTTGTGGAATGACTGGTGAGGTGGCTTGTTACATTTGCAGCTCCCAAAGAGCCCTGCTTTCTAGTACTGTTCATAGTGCCCCCCCGACTTGGTCATGTGACTGGCTTTAGACTGGCATTAGCAAGAGGAACAGAAGAAACTTGCAAAGCGGGGTTTATCTTCCGCAAAACTTGCTCTCGGAGCCAGTGAACATGCTATAAAGAAATTCAAGTCAGTCACAAGGAAAGATCATGTGACCTGAATAAGCAGCCCAGCTTTCCAACCAACTCCAGCGAGGCTCTGACCAGGTGGACAGAGTGATCCTAATGTCTTAGCCTCTGAGAGACTCCATGTAAAATGAGCAGAAGAAACTTCTAGCTGAGGCCCAGTCAAGCCACTGTATCATGAGAAATAATAAAATGGTTATTTTAAACCGGTAAGTCTGAGTAGTTTCTTCCACAGCAATGAATAACTGAAAGAATCATAAGTATGACAGTGCATCTTTCTGGAAAGTCAGTGAAAATTTGCTCAGGTGAGTCACAGGTTAAAAGAATTAGTCATGAAAACAAAATTTCTGTAACTACTAATTACAGTCATTTCAGTCAACAATGGAGCACATAAATGGCCTATGTATAACCTAAATATGTAGTAGGTTAGAGCACCTAGGTCTGTATTATTATATTTTATGGAGTTCGCACAATGAAATTGCCTAATGATGCATTTCTCAAAACATAGTCTCATCATTAAGCAACACATGACTGTATTTGTTTTCAGCACAAGGTCAGATTTATAAAATCCCCCTCATACTTCATTTTCCTGTAACATATCTATTTTGTGGAGGCAATTGGCCAAGATATAGCATGCTAAGTAAGAGATGCCTGGAGCGGGTGATGCTGGGAAGGTTGATGGAAAATGGGCATTAACCAAGCTAACATGACTGACCATAAACATTACAGCGGAGTCAGCTCTGCCTTGCTAAGCCCATTTCTCAGAGCAAGGTGAGTTGCTCAAGTCAATGCTGAAAGAGGAAAGTCCAGACAGGGGAGGCTGTGGAAGTTAGGACCCTGGAGCAAAGCACTGCAGACTGGGCACACGTGGGCTTCTAGACACCAGGATAGGGAATTGGGCTAAGGCACTGATGGGGCAGGGGAGCATTGCTTTAGTGGAGGCCAGTGGGCAGACCCCAGTCACAAGTCACAGAAAGAAAAGCCAAAGAGAGGGAAATAATTCCATGAAAGCCCTGCCTTTGCCTGCATCGCATTCATTTCTCATAAACAGTATATTCTTTTCCAAAATGAGTGAAATTGTTCTAACTCACTGCAGTGGGTTCCAATAGACCCCACCCACCATTTCCTGGGTGTGGGTGCTGTGGGCAGACGCCAGGAGAAATTTCAAAGAAGTCGAGCTATTTTGGGTGTTAGAATTTGCCATAATGCCAAGGCAGCAATATGTCTGCGCCTGAAAAATTCCCACTATCCAGACACTGAGCTTCATCTGGGTGCTCACAGTTAGTAATCTGCCCTTCAGCATGCTCCTTTGTGAAGTCACTCTGTAATCTTCTCCCTTACAGTTCCTCCTGGCATTGGGGCAGCCTCCTGCCTGGCTCAGTCACATTCAAATCTCTAAGTGCTTTTAACTAGTGGACTAATGTGAGGGTGGGGAGTACAGGATGGTGTTGTCACAGCTGCAGGCAAGTCTGACGTCTTCCAAGAAGGTTCTGGATTGATTAGCTCTGTTCCGAGTGGTGACTGGAACAGGAATTGAAATAGAAAACCCAAGTAGAACGGCTGAGGGGGCCAGGCCACTGTTTCCCGACCACCTCTCATCAACATAAGGGATTCATTCCAAAAAGAAGGAAGCTATTTTGGGGAAAGAAAAGGCATAATGGATGTCAGCAGAGAAAGCAGAGAAGACAGGAGAGACCTCCAGTTAAAAAAAAAAAAAAAAATATATATATATATATATATATATATATGAGAAATTTGGAGCTCAGAGGCAGAGCCCTATTTTTAGTGACTATTGTGTGAGGCCGTGGTAGGGATGTGCATATCTGCAGTTTTCTTCTGAAAATGATTACATTTTAAATAGGGAAAGAAGGTAATGAGGGCAAAAATAATAACTATTTTCAGGACTCAATAGTCAAACATTCAGGATGTTTGAAACAGAGTCCCACTCAGGGCTCAGCTGTCAATTTCCACTACTTAACATGAGAGGGAGGAGAAAGGAGATGAGAACCCACTCACCATGGAGATTTTCAAATTTCATGCCTCAGAATGCCTCCCGGCCTGCATGAAATGCAGATTCCAGGCCCCAGCTCTGCAAAGTGATTCTGGTCAGGGAGAGGCCTTAGAATCTGAATCCGGATTTTTTTTCAAACCTAGAATCTGCAGCATATTGGGTGTGGATGATTCCTGGATCCCATTTCAAGAAACACTACCTTGCATCCAGTGCCATATAAATCATACTCACGAAACCTTGAACTTGGAGTCTGAAACACTGGGGACAAGAAAGCACCGGTGGCAGGATTGGATAAGGCTGAGAGGCGTCGTGAGGCAAGCCCATGGGCTCAGCCAACCCAGTTATAAGCTGAGTCCTGGAGGTTATTAGCTCAACAGCTGCAGCCACTATTCAAAACACCCACTGACTCGTCAAAACAGACCCAAACTGAAACAGTGCATCTTCAAACACGCTCCCCCGACCTTATAATCAACCACAGTAAAGAGGACTTCCCCTCTTTCTCCTGGGAAGGGTTTGGGCTGAACGAAGATGCTATGGAGAGTACCCTTTGGAGAGGAGAGAGTCCCAGTTGAGGGTGGGGGAAGTCCCACTGGATAGAGAAAGGCCACACACATAGGTTAAATCAGGGCTGGTCAATCTCTTGCAGGGGCTGCCCACACAGCAATGAGATCTGTGTGGGGTGACCATCAGTGGGAAAAATAAACCACTGTCAAACTTAGCATGAAGCTGAATTAAGGGCTGGTAGAAATGGTTTCTTAGGATTAAAATGCTCTAAATGGCTATCTGATCACATCCTGTGGAAGGTCATGATTAATTTCAGAAGAAGCCCACTTCTTAACTAGTAAAACAAAGGTGCTGATGGTATGGCACCTCTTCTTTGCAGGACTTTGCTGGATCTCATTCTGACTTCACCCTGCAAGCACAGCCTCCTTCTCTCCACAGTAACTGAGATACTGAGATACCTTGGGTTTTCCTGGAAGTGTCTGGGTCCTCATTGTTTTTTTTTTTTGTTTGTTTGTTTGTTTTTTTTGGTATTTTTACTAAAACAAAAGGAGGCCTAAACCTTTGACAATTAAATCAGAACCTAGACTGGATGTTTAGAAAGCCCTGCAGGTGATTTTGATGCATAATTAGGACTGACAATCAGCGTGGCATTGTGGGCACCCTTACTCAAGTTCTCCCCCCTGAGTGGGGAGGATGATATACATCAGCCAGAACTTCCCAGTAGCAAGAGACAGAACTCCAACTAAAAGTATGGATGCCGAAAGAAGAATCTATTGGCTGTCATCGAAATGCTTCAGGGACTGTTGCTGGTGCCTCACAATGCTAGCTCCTAGGTTTCCAGGGGGGCCTTCCAGATTCTATCTCCATTTCTCAGCTCTCATTTCTCCTCTGACCAATGATCTCAGACCAATTCTCTATGGGAGAAGGGAAGCATGGCCCCTCAGCATCACATTATGGAGAATAATTCCAGAGACAGGAACATTACTGAAAAGGTGTCTCATCGGCCATGAGGGTACCATGGCCACCTAACCCTTGTCAGTATTGCAGGGCACAGATGTGGCCAAGTGGCCAGGCTGGCCAGATGCCTATCTCTGAGTGGGCAAGGCAGAGCCAACCAGGCAGAAGGAAAGATCTGCAAGGAGAAGAAGTACACAGAGGTGGTATCTACTGGAGACCGGAAAGATCATAATAATTGCCAACTTTTTTTCTGAACATGGGGGCCCCTTTGCTCTTCACTCACAAGGTTTTGATAAATAAAATTTAAAAAAAGAAAAAGAAAAATGAAAGAAACATACTGAGTCTGGGTAACATCCAAATACAGCTGGGAGGCTTTCGAGGACCAAATCCCAAAACCCCAAATCCAGTTGGGGGAGTGTGTAGATACGCTGCCACAGCCCGGAAGAAAATGAGACCACGCGCAGGACTGAAATTCAACCAATCACCACTTAAATTTTCCACCAATCAGAACTGCCTGATAGGAAGCTGTATTTACATAGCACGAGCATAGCCCTGCCACTCTTGCCTATATAAGAAGCTCTCCTGTGGGGGAGGGGTGTGTGT
>PVIJ01022527.1:0-15969 GCA_004024925.1 Scalopus aquaticus
CCCCCCCCCCCCCGCCCCCCCCCCCCCCCCCCACTGATTGTCTCTCTCCCACCCGGCCTCCCTATAGTCCTGTTATAAATGAAACCATTCGATATTTTTCTCTTTCTTTCTGGCTTATTTCACTGGAAACACAGATCTAAAGGACCCCCTGTCCCTCAGGCAGATTCCTAAGCTGGGCGCTGACTGCTACAGGGCAAGGTGCCGCCCGGGCCGCCCCTGACGACCACTCACCTGTGTAGGTGCAGGGCCACTCCTTCACAAGCCAAGCTTAACAATAAAAAAAAAGACTTAAAAACTGAAGAGACACCTTTGCAAACACGAATAATTTTTTTTTTATTATTATTGTTATTTATGTCTTTTACATTTTGTATTCCCCTTGGGTAACCCACCACCAATTCACCCGTGATCCATCTCCGTGGTCCCTTGTGTCCTTTTCTACTCTGTTTTGTGCTCTATTTGGTTTCCCTATAGTCCTGTTATAAGTGAAACCATTCGATATTTTTCTCTTTCTTTCTGGCTTATTTCGCTGAGTATGATCCCCTCTAGTTCCATCCATGTCGCTGCAAATTTCATGTGTTTATCTTCTTTCCATGCTGAATAGTATTCCATTGTGTATATGGACCACATCTTCTGGATCCAATCATCTATTTTTGGACATCTGGGTTGCTTCCATACCTTTGCTATTGTGAACAGTGCCGCAAGGAACATACGGGTGCATGTATCCTTTCGGATTAGGCAAACACGAATAAATTTTAGAGACATTTGGTTGATTTAGCCTGGCCCCCTCAGGGTTACTGCTAGAAAAGGGAGAGCTGGCGCAGTCAGGTCTTCCTCGGCCCTGTGAGAGTGTTAAGTGGCAGGCAGCAAGGAGATCAGCGAGTGCTCCTTGAACGCACTTGGGCTCGCAGGGCAGGGCAGCACGGAACAAGGAGGACCAGACTATTGTGATTTAAAAGGCAAAGACCTTGGAATAGCTCTTGAGTCTCCCCTGGACTTTTCCTGACACACGTGACGGCCCGAGTTTGGCTCTCCTAACACTGCCCGGGAGATTCCTGCCACGCCTGCTGGAGTCACTGGATAAACGTCGTTGACTCTTCCTGGCTTCCTGATTCTTCATGGAGTCCCATGGTATTTCCCTGGGATCCAGACCAACAACCTGGAATAAGAAGAAAGGCCAGCTGGCCTTAGCCCAGTCTAGCAGTTTCTTTGGTTGGACGAAGCATTGCTTAGCTGTTGGCCTTTTTAGATCAAAAGGTAGCCTATATTAAATGAAGCTGAAATGCCAGAAGTGCTGTAGTGAACTGCTGAAGAAGGAAATCTGTTTTAAGTCTGTCACAGAGAAATCCTACCCTAGCTTCAAGACAGTTGTCTGCCCTATGAATTTCAAACTTGCCAGCCCCCTCCCAAACACGTAAGCCCATTCCCTCAAAAACCTCACTCCCTCCCCTCATCACCGGTCGCTAGATAATGCCTATGTTCCTCTGGAAAACCTTGACTGATAGACACAGCAAAGCGGTGAAAAAGTTGAAGAGAAGATGTGTAATATGTTTGTCTCACAACTTTGTTCAGGGGCAACTTCCTCATGAGGGCCAGTTTCTGTCAGCGGATCACTCACCATCTTCCACTTTCTGATTCAAAACACTTGTTTCTTTGCCTGGCAAAGCCCTACTGGTTATAGACTCTGCTGGTGAATAACAAAGGCAGGGGCCCGAGTTGGAGGATGGCTGGCAAAGCCTGCTTCCTCAGTTATGTCTGTGGCAGAAGGACAGTTTTTTCTTTTCCTATTGTCAGACTGAAGTTGGTCTAAAACCACCCCCACCTCGGTCTGGGTGTGGTTCTGGTTAGAAGCCCAGCAGCTCCAAGGGGAGTGAGGAGGCTTCAGGGGCAGGCCATTTGTCAGCAAATACGTGCTGAGGGCAACCACCCAGCAGGCTTTGTCACTTGCCAGCTAGAGCTGCTTTGCCTGAACTTGAGGACCTTTCCCATTACTATATTTCTGCAAAAAAGTGAGACTTCTTGCTCCCCAGGAGGCTGCATCTGCAGAGCAGGTGGGCGCTGGACAGGACACTGGAGTTGAGCAGATAATCAAGAAAGGTCTGGGCAAGAGGGGAAGGTTCTTCTCTTTCAAACAATCTGGGGAAAGAGAAAGTTCATAAAAGCAAGTCCTTTTAATGGAGTCTTGGCCCCTCTTCTAAGCATTGCCTAGCTGTTGGCTTCTTTAGATCAAAATATAAATACATTTTGTACAAGACACTTAAAACTAGGATTAATTCGCATTGTTCAACTGCTCCCCCCATCCGTACTCGTAGTCATGATCCTCAGCCAGTTCCAGATGTTTCTAGGAGTGGCTAGCTCAAAGGCTCACTTGACATCACTCCTGGGCATTCCTTTCAGTGAAGATTAACACAGAACACCAGGCCTGACTCACAGCTTGGCCGGACACTGCACTGATTAAGGGAAGCTGCAAAGAATCGCAGCTTTCCTCCCTGACTGAGGCCAGCTCTCTGCCTGCACAGCCCTCTAGTGGGAGAGAGGCTTGCCCCTGCCGTGGATAGGGTTCCTCCCATGTTGCTGGAGAAGGGGAGGGTGCCGAACCAAGAGCCAGATGAAACCGGGCTGGTAGTGCGGAAGCAGGAAACACACACCATGCAGCTGATCTGTAAATTCGTACCAGGTCTGAGAGTGCTGAGTTACAAGGTGTGGTGTTTGTCTTTTTTTTTTTTTTAACGGATGTATGTTCCCTTGAGTAATAAAACAGTATGCTGCTTAAATTTTAATGTGCATGCAAATCACCGGGGGATCTTTCTAAAATGCAGGTTCTGATTTGGTAAGTCTGGGAGGCCTGAGACTGAATGGAAAACAAGCCCCTAGATGATCCCCAGGCAGCTAGTCCCTGGACCGCACTGGAGTACAGGGTCAGGAGGCAGTGGCTGCCCCCCCCCCAGGCCCGCACCTCTAGCGTGGCCCGAGTGCTGTCAGCCTTACAGAAGCGGCCAGGTCCTGCTCTCCTGCAGCTTGCAGTTTAGTGGAGAATGAACCCAGTGTGTGCATCATGGCACCCGTGCCCAAGGGGCAGTGGGGTAAAATGGCTGGGGATGTTCAGAGGAAGAACAGTTCATTTCCACCTGGAAGTGGGGATGGCAAAGGCTTCAGGGCAGACTGATTTTCAGCTGGCCCATGAGGGAGAGGTGGGTCTTAACAGGCAGCGGTGAGAGTTTGCCAGGCAGATGGACTGCCAACGCAAAGGCACAGGGGTGAGAGCATGGGGCACGGGCAGGGAGTATGCGCAGGTGCATGCACGGGGAAGGTCCTCTTCTGTGCTGAAACTAAGACAGATGAACAAGAGGGGTCGAGTGGCTGAGGACTAGTTCCCCGAAGCGCTGGGTGTCTTGTCATACAAAAGCTCTTGGACTTCATTCTGTAGGTGAGGGCGAAAACTGATTTTTTTTTTTAGTTCAAAATGACTTGAATGGAGCTGTGTCTTGGATCCTAGAGCTTAAGAAATGACTCTGGGAGCAGAGGGAAGAATAGGTTGGAGGGAGAAACCCTGGAGGAAGGGAGAACTGTTCGGAAGCCATTGTTTAGTCAGCTGTCCAGAAAATGTCTTGAGTTGGATGCAGAGTGCATCTCTGTGAAAGGGGGAGGAGCAGCATAGTGCCCTTAATGGGCACCATTTTCCCCATCCCCACTTCCATGCACATGCCTTAGACTACAATTCCCAACATGCCATGGTGAAGGTGAAGAGCGGCTGGGAAGGAGTGAGATGGATATATAGATGGTGGTGGAAAGTAAGAGGAGGGAAAGATGTGTGGAGGAGAGACACCTGCTGGAGAGACAGGTGCGGAGGCTGCTCCTGGGAGTGGGCAGAGACAATGACAGCTGCTGTGTTGACCTCTTGGTGGATTATGTGGCACATTTCGGATTTGGGTTCTCTCCTCTCCCAGTTCTCTGGAAGCTGCCTAACCCTTCCTTGTGGTCCCTGCCAGAAGGTACCTTAGACTTGTGGCAAGCTTTCAGGCCTCAGTTGCCCCAATTTGGGCTGAGCCTGTTTGGCTGAACATTTGCCTACAAGAGGATGGCTGATTTTTCGAGTTTGACCAGTAGTTGGTGATTTGAAATGCTTTCTTCTCTTCCCCCTCCTCTCCTCTCCTCTCCTCTCCTCTCCTCTCCTCTCCTCTCCTCTCTCCTCTCTCCTCTCTCTCTCCCACACATGAATTAAAGAACTTTCATGCTAAGAGTGCTCTTTCCTTGCTGTTGTGCACATCAGTGACTTGGCCCTTTCTAGAACATGCACCCCTTAACAGTTTGGGGTCCTTGGGTACCCCTCGATCACACAATTGCAAGTTCCTTCTTGGTTCCAACCACGAGGCTAACAACTGGAGCAGGGACTACGGCATCCGCATCCTATCCCTTTGTGGTACTCAATTTGAGAAGAATTACAGAGCCCTTCAGGGTGTGTGAAACAGGGAGAGCTAAAAGTCTGCAGTGTTGCAAAAATTATCTGATATTTTGATCCAGATGAAGAATGAGGAGGAGTTACTCAGCAGAAGAGGAAAATGAAAAGGTACTCCAGGGAGGGACTCTACGAAGGGCCCAATGACTACAGAGTCTGCCATGTCTGAGGTTGAGGAAAATAAATCATGGCTAAAGTGGAGAGGCCAAAGGGAAGAGACATGTAACAATAAGCTAGACAGGTTGACAGGGCTCACATTTGCGCAGGCTTTTGTGGATGAGACCTTTACCCCTAGGACAACAGGACGTCATTAAACACAGGAGTGACGTGTGAGAAATGTGTATTAGAAAGAACCTTTTGTGGAAGACGGACAGGGTGAAGAACACAGTTTGATTCAAGGGGCCAGTGATATCGATGAGTAGACCAGATATGAAGTGATAAAGGTTTGGAAGTGAGGTTGGAGAGAAGTAACTGAACACCAGTGATAATAATGGGGTAGAACCAGCAAGAGTATGGAGAAGGACAGAGAAGAGGGAGAAGGAAGTCAGGGTTCCTAAGTTCTTAGTTTAGGGACTGATGGATATTTGGTATACCAGCCACTGAGGTAAAGAACGTATGAGCAGGAATAGATTTGGAAAGGGGTGGAGAAAAAAGTTCTGGTAAAAGTCCTGGAGGACTCTCATGGGGCGATAAGGAGGAAGACTTCAGGAGAGAAGGTTAGCCTCGACAGGACAATATTCAAGATAAGGGGAATAGTTCGTCATGCAATCCCACGGCCAAGCCCGGCACATTCTTTCTGCCTGCATATCCAATGTCCACGCTACGTGGCTCCCAAAGTTCATCAGGGTGAAATCAGTGAGAAATGATGACATTTGAGAGTTGGTGAGCAACCTGTGCAAGTGAGAAACAATTCACATTCCATATGGGAAACCTGATAGATCAATTACAAAAAGTCAAAATTTTGCAGGGAACACATAACTGGATAAAGAGATGAGATACACACAAAAGGCTACTACTCAGCTATTAAAAATAAAGGTGAAATTGTGCTGTTTGCAACAACCTGGATGGACTTTGAAGGGATTAGACAATGTGAAATAAGAGAGAAGGAGAAAGACAAACAGTGACTTCACTCACATGTGTCTTATAAAGAAACAAAGGAACGAAGAAAACAAAGCCAAACTCGGACACAGAGCGCAGATTGGAAGTTATCACAGGAGAAGGAGGGTGGGGGGTGAGCATGGAGATAGACGGAAACTAAACTGCATGGGGATCACGACGTAGGTGTATATGTTAAATTATAATGTTGTAGACCTGAGAATTACAATATGTTAAAAACTAATGCTACCTCCATAAAGATATATTTAAAAAAAAATTTTTTGCAGGCAAATTGTACATCAAAAAACTTCTGAAGAGTCTTGGGTTGGCTCTCCCTGCTCAGCTACCCAAGCTGTTCTTGACATATATATGTTCAGAGTGTTGGCCTAAGCAAAATCCTAATTAGGAACACCTGCTGCTGCTGGACAAAAATCTGTAATACATTCCCCAAACAAATATAAATTACGTTTTCTACATTTTAGATTATTTGCAATATTTTGTCCTTTTAGTAGTCTAGATGATTGAGTGGACTATATTTATAAAATAAAGATGTGTATTTTAAACAAGACAATGCAGGAAAGGTGGCTTTCTTAGAGGATACATCCATCAGCTACCTACGGTACTTTAAATTATAGCAGCAAATTAATGTTTTCACAGAATCTGTTGAAGTAGAATGCTTAAGGCAATGAAAATAAGTAAATAAAGCCAGAGGCAATATGTCTTCTAAATTTGCAGAATGACACCTGTGGAAAAATGCAATCTGAACTCAATCTGGTGCAAACCTCAGGATGACATCATCAATTCATATTGGAAAATTTTTTAGTTAAACTTGGAGTTGTTAAACCAGGGGTATGTACTGGTCGGAGGAAATGGTTTCCTAGAAAGGCGATCCCATTGAGCAAAGAATAGTCTCTGCACAGTGCAAGGAGACCACCTATCTGGGTGATTGATTATGAATCATTCGGAGTTTCCCCGCCTGCTTTTTGATGCTAGAAATGCCAAGACCTGGGACTGAAGTCTTTCTCGAACAGCTCGAGAGGAGAGTGGAATGCCGCTTTCTGGGAAGATAGCATATTGAAACTTGGCTCACAAAGACGTGGGGAGAACTCAGGAAAGGTGATCAGCTCTTCAACAAGGAGTGCTGGCTTCGTGCCATCAGGCAGGGTAGGCTATCAGAGTTCCCTTTCCCCACCTCAAATTGTGGCGTGTGGGACAATTATGAAAAAGAATGCTTCTACTATCTGCCACCTAACAAAATAAGTCCAAATGTGATGGCTAAGTTGTCCTCCTGTTTTCTCTCACTGTGCTGGGGATTGACTCCATGGGCCGTTCTTTGACTGGGCTCACCCAGAGTTCCTCACGCAGTTGTAGTCAGATGGCAGCTGGAGTCGTCCCAAGAATCCAGTGGGTCTCTGAGATGAAGAGTCATTTTTTTTTCCACATATGATCTCAAGGCTTGTCCTCTCCACGTGGTGGCTCCAGCAGGGGGACCAGGCTTATTAGGGTTCCTCAAAGTGAGTGTCCTCTGAGAGAGGAAATGGAAACTGCCAGTCCTCCTAAAGAATGGCCCAGGACTGGCACAACTTCACTTCTGCTGTCCTATTGAACATGCCCATCAGGCCAGCACCGAGGCACTGTGGGAGGAAAGTACATGTGGGCAGGAATGGTTCCTCGATGGCCGTCGTTGGCAAGCAGTTATCAGAGAGGATAACCTGGTACTCTGCTTTCTCTAACATTCTCCTAAATCACCACTAAATCTCAAGGAAACATTTTTGTCTTTCCTATTGTACTTTGGGGTGAGAAAACTCAGCTTTGGAGTAACTTGGGAGTAACAGGTAACTTTTCCCTGATCCTATATTTCATAATCATTCTTTACGTCCTTTTGTCTCTGATACCCTGACCCCAGCCAACCATTTACATTTAGCAGCGATACCATGGTCACAACATGGTTTGGGTTCAAACTATGTACGTACAATTGGAAGGGGGAGTAACAGGTCTCCAGAGTGTTGGGCTCTGAGTGATAATCCAGCAAAGGGCCCCTGAAGACTTAGAATGAGTCGTTTAAATTTACATTCTTTGTGTATGTAACCTGTCACAAACAGGACCGGAATGGTAGCTTGTTGTGCCTAACCACCTGGGGCAACTAGGGCCAAGGCCATCAGTACCTGATGGCACAGAAAACTGTACAGGTCTACCAAATCCTCTTTAAGAGAAGATGGGTCTCCAAGAGTTTTGCTTCTAAGGACTTTGTTTAGAAACCGGCTTTGTTAGCGGCAGTGAGGTTAAGTGCAAAGACTCTTAGCTTGCTGACAAGGAACTTAGGTTCTATACCACTAACTAGTTAAGGACTGTGAGCCAGCCCCTTCCTTGATCTGGGCCTCAGTTTTCCCCTCTGTAAAGTGAGGGTGTGGACAGATGATTTCCAGTTCTAGCTCTAAATTTCTGTATGTCTTTGAAGGCAGCCACAGACTATATCAGTGCTTGAAATTCTATGTAAACATTTGATCTCTTGTCTCTGTTAAAATGCAAAGCATCTGGGGAAAGCCCAATAACCCTTAAATACCCCAATGTGACTGTTTCTTTTGATCTCATTGCTTTTCATAAATGGACTGAGTAATCTGGGATCCAGAGCCCCCTGGACTGGCCGCAAACTGGAACACAGAAAGGGCGCAGTTATCAGAAAAAGGGAGAGAAGCAGCAGAGGCAGGCAGCCTTACTGTACAGGCACTGCCAGTCTCCGGTCTGGCTCCAGAGATCGGCCTGCTAAGCATAATGGAGCCACTACTCGGCTGAAGTAGTGGATTCCCAAAACTGGGTCAAAATGTGAGTGCCTGGGCATTCCCAGGGGCCACGCCTTGAAGAACTTTGGAGCAAAGTTCTTATCACACCTGCCTCACCTGTCTCAGCTGCCAAGCTTTGCCCTTCCCAATATCCCCCAGGGGGCCACTTTCTAGGCTCCAGGCTAGGGGTGGCAGGCTTTCTTGAGGTACTGATTGGGACAGTGTTCTGGCTGGCATCCAACTTGCCAGGTGTCTGGTTGGAGGCGATCAGAGAAGCCCCGACATGGCAGACCCTGCATGTAGCGTTCGGTGCCTTGCTGGAAAGACTGATAAACTTTCTGTGAACGCTGCTGTATTTGCACTTCAGGTTGTTTGCTGGCCCAAGGGCAGTGGCTCTGCCTCTTCTCACCTGTTTCTGTGAGTGCACAAGCTCCTAAGTGCCCGTCTTCTGCTTTGAACACCAGTCAGTGGGAAGGGGCTCGGGCGGCCGATCTCACGAGCACTCGTAGGTGCCATGTTGGTGACCCGGTCACCAGACACAGAGGGCACCGGGCGTTGTTATTTCCAATTGCTTCTCCTCCCAACCTCACCTGCTTGAGCCTTGCAGGCAGATGCCCCTGTCTTTCCTTTGCTCAGCTGGCTTAGTGTTTAGAAGAAAGGAGTCAAGTGACAAGGCAGGTTGGGAGAGAGATTCTGGAAGAGCTGGGCATGAGTGGCAGTGTAGTGGCCATCGAGACTTTCAAGGGCAGAGGGGAGGGAGCTGCAGAAAACTCACCTTGGTAGCGCGCTACAGAGGTCACGATCAATGCCAGCCTGTGCTGGATCATAATACTGCTCCATCCTTAGCCATGTGTTAGTTGGATAACCTTGACCTTATAAAACTCAGATGAGATGACATAGTAAAAGTACTTTATAAAGGCAATACAACTGTTTGGTTTTATTACATGACTCTTTGAAAACTTAGTGAAAGCTCCCCCACTACGAAGTATCTCCCCCCACACCCATGCAACCAACCCCCATTCTGGTTGGGACCTGTGCTATTGCTACATAGCCATATTTAGCAGTTATCCCTTGCTTGGTATTGCCCTGCTCCAAACTCCTCTTTTAAGGACAATGGGTGCTTTGTGGTGGGAGTAGCTAGTAACATAAATCTGAAGAGGTGTGATCTTATAACTCTGAACCAAGTGCTGTGAAAGAATATTACCTTGATAAAATAAAATCTAAAGAAGAGAAACCGGGCCTCCCTTGTGGCACATAGATTAACGTCTCAGTGCTATGAAGCTATCAGCAGCCATGAGTTCGATCCCCAGCCAGGGAGCTTCCCACATGGCGCAGCAGACCTCTCCTGTCTCGCCTGCTGCTCCCCTCAGCAGTGTATTTCAGTAGCTCTGCCTGTTCTGCTCTCCACTCTGTCTCTGGTGAATCTTTTCACACGTCGCCCCCCACACCCGGCCTACACCCCAGGTCTTGTACACATAAATAAATCTTTTTAAAAAGAAGGAGAGAAACCTCTCAGAAACAAACAAAATATGTGTATCCCACAAGGATAGCCCTGTAAGTGACTAGGATCTTGGTGGGAAAGGGTTTTCTAGACTCTTTCCTCTCATGATGGCTGAGATGAAGCCATAGGATGTCTGGGGTCAGAGAGTTCAGAAAATTGACAAGAAAATAACCTGCTGTCCTTATGTTTAACGCTTGCTGATTCTTTTTCAAGTTAATCATGACTTTTATCATCTAAGTACTATATGCTGATTTGCAAAGATCTATTACTAGAGTCTAAAAGGCTTAACATTAGAAAATAAAAAAGTAAGACCTCATCTCCTTGTCCTCCCACATACACTTGTCCCATCTACCTTTCTTTTTTTTTTTTAAGTTTCTTCTGGCATTTACTTCCATATTGCAAAATTAATATGCTTGCATTATTACCTTTTGATTCATTTTAATTAATCTGGTGGCATCTTATTATAGTAGATGACAGTTCAATTTTCTTACAAAATCCCCTCCTCTGTTCTGTTCTTCCAAGAGTTATATCATAATTTAAACTTTGAATCATTATGATTACATAAATATTGTTCACTCATGAGCCAAGATGTATAAAACAATTACATTTCCTTCTGTGTACAATTGTTCACATGTGGTCACACCAGCAAAGTGCCAGATGCTCTCTCAATATTGTTTTGTTTGGGTCTGGGTTTTGAGGCCTTTTCTCCCTAGAAATGCCCTCTGGGGGGCCTCTGTCCTGTCTGCACTTGAACCTTTTGCTTTCTGACCTTGCTGCACAGCTGCTGCCCCTTGTGTCCGCCCCTGAGTCAGGGGCCCGTCTTGTGAATCTCTTTCTTGATTTACATCTTCATTGTGGTTGAGCGGCACCTTCTGATAGATAACATTTCTGAGATTTTGCTTATGTGAAAATGGTTTTAATTCTGCTCTCTGATTTGATTGATAACTTAGCTGACGATAAAATTCTTAGTTGAAAACAATCATTTACTCAGAATTTTGAAGGCGTTACCCTGTTGTCCTTTAGCCTTCCTTCCTGAGACTGAGAAGCCAAGTCCTCGGTGTATGACTCATTTTTCTCTCGGAGGTTTCTAGCTCTTCTCTATCCTGAATGTTCTGGAATTTCATAATGTTCTTATTCTGGGTTCTAGATGGGCCCTTTTGATCTGTAAACTCCTGTCCTTTGGCACTGAAAACTGTATTTGCATTATTTTATTGATAATTTGCTCTAATTTTTTTTTTGTTTTCTTCTTGGAAATTCTTATTAGCTGGATCATGGATAACATGAAATGTTCTTATTTCTTCTCATATTGTCCATGAAACTGTAAGTGACTCTTTTTTGTATTTTGATTTTTCTTGCCTTTCACATACTCATGTTTGTGTTAGTGATGCAATATCTTCTCTTAATTCTTTGATATTATTGTTTCATAGACATTTTCTTCTGCTCTATTGTTTCAATTTGTTTCCTTTTTTCTTTTTGTGTTGGTCTCTCTCAAGCTGGAATTTTAGTTATCCATTCCTGTTTGAGAGTGAAGAATTAAAAAGCATATTGGAAACTGTGCTTCATAAATGGGGCTTAGTAACTGGTGAGCAGAACGATTGGGCCTGCAATTTTAAAGACTTCCCAGAGCCCCCTAAGCTTCCATGTTGTTAGTATTCCCTTCTCATTCCTAAGTGTCCTTTAGCATTTATTTCTACTTCCAGCACTATGAGCATTACACCATTCCTAAGCCCAACTGACTCAATATACTATTTGGCAACCGTTCCATCATCTTCCACCCGTTCTCTTTCTCAGCCTCTCAGCCACCAATTCCTCTCTTATCTTCCATCTCTTTCCATCTCCATAATTACTGGGCCCCTGCTACCAGGCAATGTGCTCAGTACTACAAATCCCAAAATGAATAAGACATGGTTCCTACTTCCAAGGTACTTGCTATTTAAGGAGGGGGCAACACAAGACATCAAGATAACATCATTCCTGTCATGCTAAAGGAAAGTATTGGGAGCTGTGGCAGGCCAGAAGAGGGTCTTAGGGAAGCATTCCTTGACATGTGATGTCTGAGCTCAGGGTGAAAGGACGCTGCATTCCTGTTCTCTGACTGCCATAACCAATGACTACAAGTTTATTGCTTTAAAACAACACCCATTTTTAATCTCCCACTTCTATAGATATCTGGTAGAATATAGCTTTGTTGGTTCTTACATTTTGAATTTCATAAGGTCAATACCAAGGTTTCAGCAGTTACATTCCCTACTGGGGCTCTGGAAATAATCCACTTCCAAGCTCATTCAGATTGATTGCCAAATTCAATTCCTTGAAGTTGTAGAACATCTGGTTTCCAGCCAGAGGCCACCATCACTTCTCCTGGTTGCCATGTGGCCTCCCTCCAGCCACAGTAGGTTGACTATCCCTTGCACTTCAAATCTCTCTGACTTCTCCTTCTGCCACATCTTTCTGACTCCAACTGGGGAAAGTTCTGTGCTTCTAAGGGCTCATGTTGTTAGACCCACCCAGATAAACTAGGATTATCTTCCCTGTATGGGGTCCATAACTTTAATGACATCTGTAGAGTCCTTTTGGCTACATAATATAGCATATTCAAAGGTTCCAGAGATTAAAGCCTTGATATCTTCGGGGTCACTCCTGCCTACCACAATTGCATTTACAAAAAATAGGAGAAAGAGTGTTCTGGGCAAAAGCCTGGAGAGGTGAGAAAACACTGATTTCAGAAAGCCACAGGTGTTCAATATGGCTGGCTCATGCATCAAAATTAAGTTGGAGATGTGAACCTCCTGTCACTATTCTAGTTCTTGTTCTTATTTGTTTTTGCCCCACCCCTTAGTTTCTTTTGGGTACACTATAGCAGAATAGTCAAAATGTTTCATCTCAACTCTCCCACTTGCCAGTTGAAACAATCTATCCTTCCCATCTGAATTTATCTTGGTTGATCCTATCCTCCATCACGGGCTGATGGCCTGATTTTATGCCAATTCAGCTTTTTCCCCTGTGCAACCATCTCACTGCTTGCTGTACTAGCCAATAAACATCTTTGCACTGGCCATCTGGTTGGCCATATGTAATCCTGTAAGTGTCAGTCTTATTTTCCCATAGTGCTACTTTCATCATGTCACTGCTCAACAGACCCTGATGACTAGTCTGCCTGTGGAACCCAAACCAAATTCTTAAACCTATACTGCCAAGTACAAATCTACCTTGCCACCCCAGCTTTCTCACAGTTCTCATGAGTTCACTTCAACTCATTCTTGCCTCCTGCCTGCCATTTGCGCTCTCTCATGCTTTTGCTCTTTCCCCCCTGCTTTTCAACCAGGATGTCTCATTCCCTCTCCCTTCTGCACATCTAAACTGTGCCTCGCCTTTGAGATGTCACACAAACCACGCATCCTTCATGAAACTTTCCCCAGACTTGAGCCACCATCAACCCTTTGTTACTTTTCCTAGATCCTGTTAAGTCTATACTCTACTGCTCTAGACAAAATTCTAACATTCATACTTTGTAACAAACATTCTTTGACTTTAATGATGCCTTGTGTGAAAATTTCATAATTCCGACTTCTTGAAGACAGTCCCATAATCCATATAGTTTAGGTAGCCTTTTCCCCAGCTTGTATCCAAATATCAGAAATTACACAAATCTATAGATGTTCCAACTATAAATTAAATAATCATCTAGACTGAAATTCAAACACAGAAACGTTCCCAAAATAACTTTTTTGGAATAAGATAATGACATCTTTATCGCTGGCATCTGAAATTTTCACCAAGTTTCCCTTTATATATTTCCATGCCAGTGAGTGTTTGGTACTCATCATTGCTTTCTCTAGCTATCCCCACAGGCAGTCTTTTGTTACTTGGCCAAACATGTGGATGATTTATTGGAGGTGGTGTTGTTTAATGTAATTCTTGCATACTTTTCACCAGGCAATGATGGGAAGAGAAAACTACTCTTCGGAGAAGCTGCCAAATTTTGCCCGAAGTCATTTTGCAAATAAGATACTAGATTTATTGCAAAACTCACTGCAATAAACAAAAGTGTCCAGTCAATTCAATTCCAAATCACGAAATCCATAAGGTTCTAACTAGAAGGCTTTGGGGGGACTCAGAAACCCAAAATCTTTCTTGGATTCTAAGCAGAAAATTATTACTGGAAGGGCCGACAGTTGATAAGTTTGAGACATATGGTCTTATTCTCTTTCTCCAAAATGAGAATGGTGGGTTTAGTAGTAAATTGATAGTGTAAGTAAATCTAGCACTTGAAAGAATTTAATTAAATTTCCCCCATCTTCAGTATAAACACAAGACAGAATCTATCCTTCTGGTAAGGAGAGGTAATGGAATTCCCCTATGGCAAATGGCTATTGTGCTAGGCTAGCTCCTGTTGAAAAGGCAGGAATGATGCTGATGCAAGATAGCCCGGAGTCAACAGCAGATAACAACTCTCCAATGTGAAGAGGGAAATACATCACAAGAGAGTGTTAACAGGTCAGCTTCTGCGGAGCACCAAGCCTTTATTCCTGTAAGCCCTAACACAATGCTGATAGGTTCCAAATCAAAAGGGAGAGACACATCCTCAGTGGACTGGTAAATAATGTTGCAAGTGCAACCACAGCATGGGAGAAAAAATGGAAAACATGGGAGGTACAGACTTTGGTTGAAAATATACCAGAATAATACTAGTATTTAGGGAGCTAACAACTGCTTCAGAGTTCTAGAAATCTGAATCATGGCTAATTGAATTTTTTAAAGATTTAGTTATTATTTTATGCATACAAGAGCTGGGGTGTAGGCCAGAGGTGTGGCAGGGGCGAGGGGGCGGTGGTGAGAAGATTCACCAGCGACAGAATGGGGAGCAGAACAGGCAGATCGACGGAAATACACTGTTGAGGGGAGCAGTGGGGGTGAGATAGGAGAGGTCTGCCTCACCATGTGGGTTAGCTCCTTGGCTGGGGATGGAACTCATGCTTCAGTGGCTGCCGACAGCTTCATAGTGCTAAGACTTAACCCCTTGTGCCACTAGGGAGGGCCCTAACTGAATATTTTGACTGTTCTTTACTCAAACAAGAAAAGAAGTCCATACAGAAAGTCTTTAGCCAACCCAGATTAATATGCAGTAGATAGTAATGCACCACCCAAAAGGCAGTTGTGCCATTCAGTCTCGAGTTTACATGGAAAATACTTGTAAAAAAACATTTGGAAACAAAATTGTGTTACAAATGCAGGCGCTTCCAACTCTGTGTGGGTAGCACTTGAAGCTGTGAAACAAAGGGAGTAAAGAAGGTGACAGGCCTGAATCTGAGATAAGGTGGGAAGAAAACAAAAGCGGTGTCATCTTTCCATGCCACTACCCTTCCCTCAGGCCATTTCAGTAGCGGCACCAGGAACACTTGTAGTTGCCTGCATTTTTCAAGCTCTTTGCACCCCTGTCTTTGTGTTGATGCCTTTGTGTTGAAACTCAGAACCGGAAACACACTGGAGGCACGCCACAAGAAACACAAAAAATTCAACAAAGAAAAATAAGAAAATCCAGAAGATACTCAGCCACAGCCAAGGCAACTCAGACACTAAGGAACCACAAACACTCCTGAGCAAGTAAAACCAGGAGTCATGCCCACCAGCACCAGTGGAAAACTACGAACAGAGCAAAGCAGAAAACCAACAACGAGAAAGAAAAAAGTCACAAATGACCCTCAAAACAATACACCACAAAAAGAAAATCCCTCTCCAGAACCCATTAATATGGACATAGAAGATTACATCCACCTAACAGATAAAGACTTCAAAATAGCCATCACAAAAAAATTGATAGAATTAAATGAAAAGAACAAAGAACTGAGGAACAAGAATGAATACATAAAGAAGAAATTGAAGGAACTGGAAGATTTAAAAGAATTGAAGAATGAGAATGAATCCATAAAGAAAAAATTGGAGGAAATGGAAGATTTAAAAACATTAGTAGAGGAGCTAAAGAAATCCAGGGAAAGCCAGAAAAGTGAATTAAAAGATATGCAGGGAAGAATAAGCACTCTGGAAGATAAAGATACTAACAGAATCAAGGCAGAAAAGGAAAGAGAAAAACAAAGGAAAAAGAATGAGGAAAAGCTTCGAGAACTATCTGACACCATGAA
>PVIJ01022528.1:0-15967 GCA_004024925.1 Scalopus aquaticus
ATAGACACCTGATTTTCAAAGAACAAGAGAGATACCAATTTTTCAGAAGATATTTGGAAATGCCCTGCCCCCATTTTTGAAGTCTTGAAAAATAACTTCTAAATTGGAATTCTTTGTCCAGTGAATGTGTTCTTTAAAGAGATTAAGGATAAACAGATTTTTCAGGCAAACCAGAAATGAAAGAATTCATCAGTTCCAAGTTTACACTGAGGAGGGATTCTAAAGGAAATTCTTTGGGAAGAAAGAAATTTATCCCAAGTAGAAATTCAGATGCTAACGAAGGGACAGAAGGAAAAGACAAATCATAAATATGTAGTAGGTATAAAATTATATAACTGTAAAAGGTAATATCAACAATAATGTCTTCTGAAATTCAAAATATATACAAAATTTAATTGCAGGGAAACAGTGGCATAACAGGCAGGAGGAGGTAAGCAGAGATGATATGTTCTAATATCATGAGCATTTTGGGGGTGCAAGAACCTAATTTATATGGATTTCATCAAAGCTGTTCACTGTCTTCTAAACATTTATCTTTTTCTGTAAGCTTCAATGATCTCCCAAAATGTGACTTATTCTGGGAATTCCATCAGTCTGTTTTTTTTTTTTGGAATTCAAGTTACCAGCCTGAGTTGTGTCAGGTTTTTAAAATGTGTTTCCATTTTGGATCTCATCTAAGGGGACAAGACACTACCTTCTGGATTTCAAAAGTCATTTCTGTGGTCACATGAAACTCAAGAGGCTGGGTCCTATATTACTGGCTCATATACAGTGTTGTAAGCCAGTATTCCCTAAATAAAATAATAAAAAAAGAAACATCGTTTATTATATTTTTATCTAACAACATGTTTTATAAAAAAAACATTTTACCTGTTAAGATATATATATATATATAGATAGATAGATATAGATCTAGATCTATATATCTAGATCTAGATCTATATATATTTGGTATGGCTTGTTATAGTGATTATGGAAAGCTAATGTTTTTACTATGATTAATTGCAAAATGAGCATTAAGGGGCTGAGTTTTATTACCTCTCTCCCTCTTCGCATGGTTTGTCTTCCAGTTGCACTCTCCCTTCATCAGAGATATAATTGGATCTACTTAGCTTGATAATAAGTCTTGTTGCCTGTTGCTTTCTACCTCTTTATAATTTTATTTATTCATTTCTATTTATTTGTTTATCTGGATTGTGGTCACATTGCTTTACAATGCGTAAGTTTTAGGAGTGCAGGCTCACACTTCTGGAAATGTATTTTCCCACCACTCACACCCACTACCTCCACTGCTCTCTTTCTTTCCTATCCATTTTAATTTTCCAAATAGTCATTACTTTTTTTTTTTTGCTCAGCCATTTGTTTCTAGAATGAGTTTGCCTTCTTCCATGAAATTCCCTTTTGAGGTTTTAATTAGAATTGTTCTGATTCATCGATCCGGGGGCACCAAGTTGACCCCCTGCATTCCATCACTGCCCCAGCCAGGATGTACTCACGCGCCTCTGGCGCCCCCTTCCTGTGGTCGCTGAAGCACACTCACCACCGAGTTGTAATACGGTTAGTACACGTGTTCCTGATACGGCGTGAACGCCTGTCTTCCACCTGGAATCTCACATTGCGTGTGTACACACACTTGCACCCACGTTCTAAACATCTAGTTTCAATCTGCTTTTAGGTTCTTATATTTTATCTTGTGAAGGTTTTATTTCCATGTGTGTAGATGTGGTTTTCCTTTCTTTTTCATTCTTTTTAAATTTTTTTTTTTAATATCTTTCACATTGTTGTGTATTCCCCGTGAAGTTCCCACCACCAATTCACCTGCAAACCATCACCATAGTCTCTTGTGCTCTTCTCTTTCCCTATTTTGGCCCCATTTTCTTCCCCTTTCCTTGCATCATGTCTCTTAGTTAGGCACGCTTGTTGGTCTTGTTGTTGTTGTTTTATTATTATTGTTATTTGTTCCTCCTCATCCTTTATTTGGTTCCCTATATTCCTCCTATAAGTGAAACCATTCACTATTTTTCTTTTTCATTCTGACTTATTTCACTAAGAACTCATGCACTCAACAAAAACAAAAGGAAGCAATCCATTCAAAAAATGGGCAGAAGAGCTAAAAAGACAGTTCTCCAAAGAGGAAATACAAATGGCCAACAGATATATGAAAACATGTTCAACATCACTTCTAATCAGGGGAATGCAAATCAAAACCACAATGAGATACCACCTCATACCAGGGAGAATGGCACATATTTAAAAAAACAGGCAACAACAAATGTGGGCGAGGATGCAGAGAAAAAACAACTCTTTCTCATTCTTTTAAGGTAGAGATAAGCCTTCTTCGACACGTGTGTCCTAGTGCCTGCCTTGTTTGGGAAAACGGCTGCAGTGCCTTCAGACTCTGCTTCCACTCCAGCTTCCTTCCCTTCCTTCCAAAAGTGACATAAAAGGAGTACTGGGGGCCTCCCTGGTGGCGCAGTGGTTAAGCGCTGCGCTGTGGAGCTGTCGACAGCGGCGACGCGAGTTCGACGCCCGGCCGGGGAGAATCCCACATGGCGCGGCAGACCTCTCCTGCCTCGCCCGCTGCTCCCCTCAGCAGTATATTTCTGATCTGCCTGTTCTGCTCCCCACCCTGTCTCTGGTGAACCCTCTTGCCACCCCACGCCTCTGGCCTGTACCCCAGCTTGTATGTATAAATAAAAAAAAAAAAAATAAATAAATCTTTAAAAAAAAAAAAAAGGAGTACTGGGTCCCCATGTGTGCTCCTTAGTTCTTAAAGCTTGTCTCTTTTCCTCCTTCTTGTCTTTATGTGCTGCATTCCAGCTTATTTCTTCTGACCTACTTTCTAATACTCTTTTTCAAATTGTGTCTGCTTGGCCATTAGAGCGCCACACTAAATATTTAATCTTTGCTAATGTACTTTTCACTTCTAGGTGTTCCA
This sequence comes from Scalopus aquaticus, assembly GCA_004024925.1. NCBI lineage: Eukaryota > Metazoa > Chordata > Mammalia > Eulipotyphla > Talpidae > Scalopus > Scalopus aquaticus. Next base: position 2,939 of record PVIJ01022528.1, read on the forward strand.
CTTGGGGCTGTCCCCAAGCCTGTGTCACTTGTTTTATAGTTTTGTGTTGCCTGTAGACATTTTCAAACCTGACTTTTGTTTTAAAAAACAGTAAGCACCATTGATTTACAGCCTTATGGTCAGAAGTCTTCGTGGACTCTTTCTGCGGTGGGTTGTTTGATATGTTACCTATTTTGTGTATCTTCTGCTCTGGGAGCGGTTTACTTTGGACGCTCCAAGTCTTTATTCATTGCCCAACTAGTTTCTTTGGAACATAGTGGCTGCTATCATCTTCTGGAGAAGAGGTCTTGACATAATTGATTGTAGTTCCTTTAAATTTCACCTGAGAATTCCAACATCTGTGTTCAGAGTCTGGTTCTGATGCTTACTTTTTTTGTTCAGACTGTACTCTCTTGCCTTTTATCATGGCTTGAAATTTTCCCTGAAAGCTGACATTATGTCTCAGGTAATAGTAACTGAGGTAAATTGCTCTTTAGTGAGAAATTTTATATTAACCCGGGTTGTGTTTGATGATTGCTGAAGCTGGAGGTGCTGAGGCTTCCAATTACCCATGCTCCTTTGTTCTCTTCTTGGGCCTCCCTAAGTACTCCCCAGAGAACCTGTATCTTGCCTCTCTTCCAGCAATCTCCACTATTATTATGTATGGTGATAGGTGTAGTCAAACAGAAGCTTCTATAATTTAATATTAAAATTAAATCTTAGTCTATTATTGGGCCTGTGTTTCTGGGATACGCTCTACACAACATTTGTTATTTACTATTATATTGCCCTAGTTTTTTGCTCTCCATCTGCTTAGATAAGACAAGAAGGTTCGAGGAGGCTGAAGTGGGAGAATGGCTCCTCCTTTAGGTGGGGTAAGTTTCTGGTAAATGATGTTTTTTTTTTTTTCCCAAGTGAAAGGCTTTATTATAGAGAGTGCTCTAGGAATATTTCAAAATAATTATTTTCCTCCAGCTACTCAAACCACCAAGAGTCTTTCCTGACTAGTCACCATGAGAATGTCCTGGGGGTCCCAGGAAGGTTTGGGGGGGCATCTGAGGCTGCAACTCCTAGTAGTTTCTTACTTTCATGAGACCCCACCACATGAAAATCACCTTGGAATGTCTCACCAATCTACAGCCCTGTGGCTTCCACTCCAGGTAGGCAGCTCTCTGTTGTCATTCGAGATTCCCCTGATGTTCCAAATTTCAGTGTTAGTTTGCCTTGTGACCTCAAATTTCTGATGTTCCAAGAAAAGGCATTGATTATTCATATATTCAGATTTTTCTTGCTGTAAGAATGGGAGTAATGATTTCTAACCCATTTTTGCACATTGAGTTGTACGCAGAAAGTTCCACTAGTTTTTAGTGGCCCAGTGGTACATATATATAAATATATGTGTGTGTGTGTGTGTATTTTTGATTAAATAATGGATTTATATGGCTCAAACAATAGAACAAGCATAAAAACAGATACAATGTATCTGTTGTATAGATGACTCATTTCTTTATTACTCCTGTAGGTACTCCTGTAGGAGTACCTCTTGTAGGAGGTTAGGTATATGGTTTGCATAAGTTAGTAACCATTGTTGTTATTTACTGTTTATTTATTTACTGTTTATTTATTTACTGTTTGTTATTTATTTATTTATAGTTATTACTATACTAATCTTACTATATCTTTTTGCTAGTACAGATTTGTATTATTTTACATTTTTTAAACAGAAATACTTATAAAAGATATCGATATTTCCCCTTTGATATTATACTTGTTGCTAATTCCAAATGAATGTATTCAAGGAGTTAGCCTTCATTTGTATTTGAATAGAATGACATTATATGCCTTACTTTAATTCATTGATCAATTAATTATTAGTATATATTTAGGTAGTTTTCAAGTTTTTGCTACTACAAAAGTTCTTAATTGAATAATCTCACACCCGGAACAATTCTCATGTGCATGGTGATATCGTGAGAAAAATCACTAGATTTTGACATAGTGTATAATCACTATCAATTTTGATTGATAGGAACATAAGAGTTAATAATTTATATCATCTCTATCAATGTATCAGATCTGCTTTTTTAACTACCTCAATGTTATGTGTGATCAAAGTTTATATGTTTGCCAGTATGATTGGTGAAAATCACATCTTAGTGAAGTTTGAATTTGCATTTACTTTTTAAAAATATCATTTAATATGGTTAAGAGCCACTTTCATACCACTTGCCCAGTTTTTAATTAAACCATTTCTTGTTCACTCACATATTCAAGAAAATTGGCATTTTCACTGAGATATGAATTGCAAATATTATTACCCGGTTAATCATTCAATTCTCTTTAATCTTTTGACTTTCTCTGTGTGCATGTGTCAGAAAGAAAGTTCTTTTTAATTTTTTAATTTAAAACCTCTTTATTGAAGTAACATTGAGTTATGACATTATGTAAATGTCAAGCATGCATTGAGTACATCAGCGTCTGTTTATACTACATTAAGTTCACCACTGAAAGTCCAACTTTATCCTTCATTATACAGTAGACTCCGTTTACCCCATTTGCTGAACTCCCCTAACCACCAGTTTGGGCTTATAAAAGTTTATTTGTTTTATTTAGTTCATTCATTTATTGCTTTATGTACTGCCTCTGAGTGAAATCATATGATATTTGTCTTTCCCCATCTGCCTTATTTCACTGAGCGTAATAAACTCTAGATCCATCCTAGTTTTTGCAAATGCAAGATTTTCATCTTTTTATAGTTAAGTGTGTGTGTTTACGTGTGTGTGTGACTCAGATCTTTAAAAATCATCTGTTTATGGGCACATAGATTGTTTCCAGCTCTAAGAGAACTACTGTGAAAAATACTGTCGTGAATTTGAGGTGCATCTATCTCTTCACATGAGTGTTCTCTGATTCTTTGGGTAAATACCTGGAAGTAGGATAACTGAGTCTCCATATTGCTTACTATAATGACTGCACCAACTGACATTCCCACCAGTGATGTATGAGGATTTCCTCTCCTGCATCCTCTCTTTTGCTTGTTGAAGTTATGTCTCTGCTGCGTGAATTGCAAATAATGCTGGTCAACAAATTTTTACAAAAGTCATGTTACTGAAATAAAATCAGTCATTTCCTATCAATTTGTATGTGCTCAACACGAATATGACAGTCAAATTCTAATTTTGGCTCTAGTTTTTTGGTAATCTGCAATAAATGGATGTTTACATCACGAAATGCATGCCAATAGTAATAGGCCTATGGCTAATACCTGTAAAAAATCAAGCCATAGATTACTTCTTAGATATCTTTTCTTGTCTCTTGTACAGCTGTTCAGGAGCATCTCTGGGGAGTGTCCAGCAGTAGTCAGCCAGCATTGTAGTGGACCATTTTCCCTGGTATCTTTGTTCCATTGATGCATTATCTTGATGAAAATATTTGCCATGTTCATCACTAACCAGACCACAGTTTTCAGGGAAGAAATCCAGATGGGAATGAAGGAAGTGGATCTTTAGAGACATATTGCAGCCAAGTGTCTGATACCGCATCAGCATGTCTTCTACTAATTTCCTGTAGTTTTCTGCCCTACATTCCCAAGAAAGTTTGTAGACACTAGGCGAAAAGCATTCCATGCTTGTTTCACATCACCCTGCAGCAAGTTGTTGAACTGGTCATCTTTGAAGAGCTCTCGAATCTGAGGACCCACAAAAACTCCCTCTTTAATCTTTGCTTCGCTTTCGATATAAAGTAATTGTGACATCTTCTTCTAGAAGATTCCATTGTTGGAGTCTTGATCCTAGCAATTCTGCCTTGTTCTTAGATAAGTCCAAATCATGGACCAGGTCATTTAGTTCTTCCTGTGTTAGTCTATGTGGGGGTGATGATGCAGCACAGTGAAAATCTGGATCACTGCATGCTGATGGAACAGGAGAACAGGTCGGCTCACCCTTGTCCTCATCAGATGAATCAAGAGAATATTCTGCTGGAGGTTCCGGAATGGGAAATCCCTCACCATGTGGAACTGTTCTCAGTGCACACGGAATAGACTATTTTCGACTTCTTTTGTTTTGCTATTCCACCGGAAAGAGGAGGAAACAAAGCAGAAGTAGCAATCTTTTATGTAGTTGCTTGGCTCTCTCCACACCATGGGGACTGCAAATGGCATTGATGTCTTTTGCCATTGAACCACTGTGAAAGCTGTGTTGTACATGTAGCACAGCATATATGTGGGGCCCAAGGCTTGTCTTGGTCACCAACCTTGTATCTGAAGTCAAGATGATAAGCCTTCTTCACTTGAGAAGTGATGCTTTTCTTCTGGTTGGCAAATGTCACTTCCCCACAAATAGAGCAGAAATTGTCCACGCTATGAACACATCTTTGAGGCAGTCCTGTTCTGTATTGTGCCTAAATGGATAAAATAATAACAGTTGTATGGAACAGTAGCCTAAACTGTCTCGCACAAAGTCTGAAATATTTTCACTGCTCAGCCTTTCCGACAGGGCTTTTTATAGTGCATTTCTGATGTCAGCTTACTTCAGCAGCCACCTGGCAGTAGTAAAGCATTGCATCAGAAAATGATGCAATCATCTCCGAATGATGTGTGCATGATGGTATTATGCAATGCGATGCAATATTACATCATTCTAGGCTGATTTAGGATGTTGTTGCAGTCCTACTGGATAAATTTACATGGTTAAACATATAAAATTAATTATATGAAATATCTTCAAAATGAGAGCTCATAAAATTTTTTCAGGGTTATATTCATGTTCAGCACACCAAAACACTACAGATTAGGGCCTGTTTAAGTCAATAACTATCTCAGTGTTGACCAGTGTAATTTCTTACATTTCATGGCCAAGAGATATATTATGCTTCCATTGCCCAGCCCACAAGAGTCTATGGTGATGGTTCATGGGTGACTGGTAGTGGGAATTCTACAGAGACTACACCTAAGAGGAGAAATCAAACATTGTGCAAAAATGAACAAGGAGAGCCTCCCTCGTGGTGCAGTTGTTGGGCGTTGCGCTGTGGAGCTGTCGGCAGCGGCTATACGAGTTCGACGCCTGGCTGGGGAGATTCCCACCTGGCATGGGAGATTCCCACCTGGCGCAGCAGACCACTCCTGCCTCGCCCGCTGCTCCCCTCAGCAGTGTGTTTCCGTTGATCTGCCGTTCTGCTCCCCTCTCTGTCTCTGGTGAACCTTCTCACCGCCCCATGCCTCTGGTCTGTACCCCAGCTTGTATGCATAAATAAATAAATCTTAAAAAAAACTTCTATATTAAAAAAATGAACAAGGATGTGTTATACACACACATATACATACATACATACACACACACACAAATATTGAAAAAAAATCTCCTTTCCGCTGGTGAAAATAAAGCAGTGATTTAAGATGGTTCAGTTTTTTTTCTAGAAGCCAGAGAATCAGGGGTTATGAGTAAATGCTTTACCAAGGCTTAATTTTGAAATCGTTTAATTCTATGGAACTCCATATTGAAACTATAAAATCAATGTGTCATTTTTTAAAAAAATTATTTTATTTTATGCATACAAGCTGGTGTGCAGGCCAGAGGCGTGGGGCAGTGAGAGGGTTCACCAGAATCAGAGTGGGGAGCAGAACAGGCAGACAGATGGAAAAACACTGCTGAGGGGAGCAGCGGGAGTGGCAGGAGAGGTCTGCCTCGCCATGTGGGAATCTCCCCAGCTGGGCCTCAAACTCACGTTGCCACTACCGACAGCTCCACAGCGCAGCGTTTAACGTGCTGCACCACCCGGGAGGCCCTCAATGTATCATATTTTTATAGTGTTAGTCTTAGAAGTCAGATCAAACAAACAAGATATTCTGATCTTTCTATTGTCATACAAAGATGGGTAACAATATACTTTCAATATCTGCCATTAATAAAATCAAAATACATGAGATAATCTAGCAGAGGCCATTATTTAGATACTTATTATTTGATTGAGACCATTAATTAGTAATTAAAATAAGTTCAAGTTATTCCTAATAGTAGAAATGCACATTATGGTTATATTATGGTTACAGTATTAGGCATATAAAATATGTAAATTAAAATTTCAACATTTCTCCAGCAATGCTATTTTGGTCTGCTATATGTGTTATGGTTAAATAAAATATATTCACTATCAAAAGATATTGAAAACCATTATGAAAATAAGTATTCTATCTCATAGAAAATTTGATCAAGGTGTTTTAAGAATCCCCTCATTTCAATTGCCATACTGTATCCTAATAACTGAGGGGAAGCCTTTATAACATTTGCTGCTGCATCTTACAAAGTGTGAAAGTAACTGAAGACAGGTAGAATTAATGGCTAGAACATTGTCCCTGACCTTGAATCATTGCTTAATTCATACTTGTGGCCAGTCAAGAATCTCTGTTTTACTCTGTCTCAACACTCAATTTTAGGATTGGAATCAGTCACACTTGTTTATATACAGATTTACGCACAGACTTTCCAAATTCTACACTCTATCTAGAAATAAATCATCTGTTTTCTTAACTTTTTTTTTCATTTTATAGCAACAGAATGAAGTTTCCTTTTCATGCAGTGAGTTAACAGTGGGATGATATCAGTGTTTAATTTTAACAGGAAGCATGCCATCCAGGAAATTAAAGATTTTCTCTTTTCAAACAGTAATAATTAGTTAAAAGAATAAAGTGTGTAGTTCCTTTAAGGTCTCTTAGCTCTCTCACTACATCTGAAATCACTGTTTTTATATCAAAATTGATATTGACTTATTCATATAAAGACTAGAATTTCATGATTTTCTCAACATCCCCCCTTTTACTTAGCATTGTTCAATAGTTGAGACCAGCCCCACTCACCTTTTTTCTCCATTCTCTCCACTTTTAAATTTGATGTTTATACTTATTGACACATGGAGAATACCTGTTTAAAATTTTTCATTAATAAAATCAAACTTCTATCTCTCACGCTTATCATCAGGAAAATGCAAATTAAAACCAGAATAAGATATCATTTCTACCCCTGAGATTGGCCCATGTAAGCCTAGAAACAGGTGTTGGTGGGGGTGTGGAGAAAAGGAAACCAGCACACTGTTGGTGGGAAAGTAGACTGGTCCCAGTGGAAAACAGTATAGAGGTTCCTCAACATATTAAAAATAGATGTACCATCTGACCCAGCAATTCCACTCCTTAGCTTCTACCCAAAGAATGACCAAACACTGCTTTTTTGGGCTCTAAGTACCCCTGTGTTCATTGCAGCCCTACTTACAAATAGCCATGTTATGAAAACAACACAAGTGTACTGGGACAGATGAGTGGATTAAGAAATATCAAACGTCCACACAGACACACACACAGACACACACACACTCACGGGATACTACTTAGCTGTAAAAAGACAACCTTATAACTCATAACAGCATGCATAGAACTGGAGGGATTATGGTAAGTGAAATAACCCACAAAAGGACAAAGCCAGGGTGGTATTACTCATGTGGAATATAGAGGAAGGAAATGAAAGGTCAGCAAAATCAAATAAAAAAAACAAACCCTCTAAATGTGTCTGTGAAATTGAGACTACTGGTCGGGGAGGGGTAGGCAAAGATGAACAGAGGAAGGGGACAAATGTGTCACCGTGGTAGATTATGGGGCACTTATGATCATGGGTGGGGTGTGGTACCACACATTTGAAGAGGTGTGAACCTACGCGTTTGAATCATATATAGGGCTGTAGACAAATGGGCTCTCAGTAACAATCAATCAATGGGAGGTCCCCCAAATTCAGAATTAGAAGTACTTTATTCTGGAGTAATAACATCCTTTTTAACAAGATTAATTCTATCTAAGACGTTCATTTACTTTTTCTGTAGATGGGCCACAAGGCAATCCAGTTCTCCTCTCTCTCTCTAATGTGAAGGCCAATGGCCTGCCCTTATATTTCACCACAATTTTCAGTCTTATTATCATACTTTTTAAGAACAAGTAGGATGACTTTCCAGTTGTCAGCTATATTGTTCAAACTCACCCTCCCCCCCCTTTTTTTTATTTTGGCAATTCTTATCTACCGTAATCTGCAATTTGTGAATTAGATGCTCTTTAAATTTACAACTATGGTCCCATCTGCTTTTACTTTCATATGTGTGTGTGTGTGTGTGTGTGTGTGTGTGTTTGTGTGTGTATACAGCTTCCTCAATATGTTAATCTTCTACACACATCGCTCATTTTACAGTTATGAGTATATTCTCATTTTTAATCTATAAATTCATTAGTGTCTTTATCATGGGGGCTAAACTAATACATTTTCTTGGTCCACCATAATTCTTTGCCTCTATAAAGTGTATGCTATTACCAATTCTAAATTGGCACAAAAGAGGAATTTGAAAGTTATTTATCAAGGTAATTAAAACTATAAATGTCTTCTGGATTTGCAATTTTATTTTATCAATTTATATTAGAGATTAGCTTTTTGTTCATATATACAGCTACAAATATGATCAATGGAGGGGTATTATGAAAGTTAAAATTAGAAAGCCTAGTATTTAACAATGGAGATCAGCTCGATCAAATATCACACATAATAATTTTAAGCCATGTAACTTACATTTATAGGCATAATCAATATTCTTGGAGTAACTTTGTTACTGCTACTTTATCATAATAATTTCATAACTTTATTTTATTACATTTACACTTCTTATTCAGTTCATTTATTCACACTTTATTAACACAAGACTTTGAGGAAGTGTAACATCAACGACAGTAAAAATATGGCTAATATATCAAAAAATGCAAAGCTTATCTTTTAAAGAGGAATATTTTTAGCAGGGATGTGAAATGCACTGATTTATAAAGTTACCAGAATTTGATTCAACTATAAATGGAAGGTAAGGTAAAACAAAGATAGATGTTTCACATGTTATGAAACTGAAGTAGTAATTTATCTTCTGATTGATGTTCAGAAATGAATCACTATACATATAGTGTTTTCTGACATGATGGTGGAAATTTTACAATCATTTAAAAAGTAATACTCTAAAAAAATGCTGTTCCCCTAAAGAGCGCTTATAGTGCTCTCTATTTATGGACAAAGTTCATTCTCCTAAGTCATAATTTATTGCAGAAAAATCTTCAGCACTACAACAACACCTTTTATGCTTTGTGTTTCAGTAACCTTATAGCTGCTTGAGCTGATTTTCACACATTCTGCTCTATTTTTTTTAAATTGAAATCACATTGCTTTAGAATAGTATGTAAGTTTCAGCATCTCATCATTGAAACTCACCATGTATATATACTATATTAAGGTCACTGGATAAAGTCTGATTCTGTCCTTCACCAGGCTTTTATTTGGTTACTTGTGGAAATTGATAAAGCTATTCTAAATTCTAGGCAGTGACATAAATAGCCAAAACCAGCAGAGATTTCTTTAAGGTGTGAGGCATTGCTCTAGTAATCATGAATCATGGTATTGGTATGAGGAAAAACAAAAGGAACATAATAGAGAATCTACACACAGAGCCTACCAAATAAGGACATTTGATTTAAATAAACATAACTATAGCTGCAGGAAAAGTTTAGGTGGGGAATTGAGACTTGTACCATATGTCAAACAACTATACACAATTTCAGGTCAAATGTGTCATCAAAATGTGAGAAGGAAAACAGTAAATAACCTAGAAGATACTATAGATCTTATATTTTTAGAGCAGGCAAAGTTTCTTGAGCTTATTTTAGCCAAATATTTCCTAAACTTATTGAACTACAAAGTGTGCACGTCTGTTTACATGTGTGCAGTCTGTCTGTGTGTGTGCACACATGCACATGTATGTATGTGTGTAATGCATTGGGAAAATAAATTTTCCCTGAAACTCTTTTGAAAAGGTTACTTTGGGCTTTCTGTTTTATCAAATTAGTAAAGGACTATCACTGTAATTATAGATTGATGCTTTATTTCTCCGAGCATAATCCCGTGGAGTTCCATCCATGTTGTTACAAATAACAAGACTTCATCTTTTTTATAGCTGAATAATATTCCACGCTGTATATATACCAGATCTTCTTTATCCATTCATCCATGAATGGGCACTTAGGTAGTTTTCATATCTTAGCTATTGCAAACCATAGGGTGCATATCACTTTCCAAATTAGTACTTTTGTATTCTTCAGATATATGCCCAGAAATGCAATTGCTGGATCATATGATAGTTGTTAGTTCTCTTTTCTTTTTTTCCAGAAACCTACATATTATTTTCCACAATGGCTGCATCAATTTACATTCCTACCTATATTAATGGTTTCTTTTCCTCCACATCTTTGTAAACACTTGTATTTCTTTTATGTTTCACATTAGCCATTCTAATGGCTGGTTACTGGAGGGGGAGGGGAGGAAAGGGAGTGTGGAACGGATAGAGGGGTTGGATTGGATAGTGGTGAATAGAAATGAGAACTTTGAGGGCAGGCATGGAATGTCATGTACAGATGTTGAGGTGTGAAGCTGCACATCTTAAACATGTACATTATCGTGAACCAGTGTTACTCAAAAAATCATTGTGAACTGGGATAAACTTATAAGAACAATTGAAAAGAGATCTGGCCTCAGGTCTAGAAAAAGAGAATCAAGACAGGAGTTTGCCATTTTTTTCCCAATAAGATCATAAGCCCGGATTTATTTTTGGCCATATGTCTAGAAACAGTTGAAGTGTGATAATAAAAGGATAACTAAACTCAAGTCAGTGCGTATGTAGCAATTTAAAGTCACCAGGCAGTATTAAATGGAGAACTGAATAAAATTTGTTAAGCTTTTCTTTAATTTTATTATTAGAAAACCAGCGAATAGAAAGATGTATTTGTATCATTCATGCATAGATTCTTAAAAGTTCTCTATAATAAAAGCACTCAAATTTTACCCTGTTTAAATAGATCACATTTATGACATATTTGTAACAGCTTCCCTCTAGATCTATTTTTTTTCTAAAAGGCACTTAATGTACTAAGACTCACACACTTACTCTGTTAAGCTGAGGATAATGTTACCTGCACTTCATTAAATTATTGAGATGTGTATTTCCATAAAGAAGCTATGTCCTTTAAATAAACATAGCATAGTAACAAGTGTACACAGCAGAGTGAGTAATTATTCAAATGTGCATCCTCCATGTAAACTTCCTTTCTAGAGAGCTTGGCAGAATGAAACAATCTATCATGGGTCCCATTCAAGGAGAAATAGTCAAACTTACATGGTGCAAACTGGGAATTTAATGCAGGTTTTGAATTTTTCAACTGACTTGAGAACTCTGAATCAGGTAGTTGGATTATAGCTCAGAGCTTGTGTTAATAAAAGGACTAGTCTGAGAATAGGCAATGTCTGGGGCCTCTATACTACTCTTTTGGTCTGTTTGCCTTGTGCCAGTAGTTCTCTGTTTTGATTATTGTAGTTACATAATACATTTTGGAATAAAGAACTATGAGTCCTCCATCTTTCTTTTTCAGAATCATTTTGGCTATTTGGGTTCTTTGAAATATCAAAAGCATTTTAGGGTCAGTTTTCCTTTATCTGCAAAAAAAAAAAAAATCATTGCAGTAGAATTCATGGATCATTTTGGGCTGTACTGATAGTTTAACAATGTTAAGTCTTTCAATCCACGTGCTTGGAATGTATTCCTACTTGTTTATGCCTTAGATTTTTTAAAAAATGTTTTATGGGTTTTCTTGCCACCTCCTTGTTTAATTCCTATGTTTTATACTTTCTGATGCCACTATGAATGGAATTATTTCTGTGATTTACTTTAACATTATTCATAATTTGTGTATGGCAATGCAAGTCATTTTTGTATGTTGACCTTAAACAAAAAGATGATTCTGTGTGTCTCTAGGGGTTGAGAGTTGCCTAGTTCCTTGCCCTCGATCCTAAGTTCCCTGCAAAGGGCAGCCCCACCTCCAGATTAAATGTAAACTTTGTATTTCCCTTCCTTTTCTCCAAACATCCATTTGACCCCATTTCAGCATAATGTAGTGGAAAGATGGATTTTATTTATGTTATCATGGATTTTGTTTCCCACTTTGATATTAGTAACATGAGAGATTTTGTGAATATGTGAATGTACCTAAAATGAGGTCTAGTAAAGAATCTAAAACCAGCTACATTTATTTATCATGAGTTGACTATTGTGCCAAGTGTTTTACATGTATAACCCACTTAATAAGATTTGGAGCAGCATAATATTTATTTTTATTTTGATGATTAAAATAGGAGGTCCCTAGAGATTGAATATAGTGCTCAGAGTTACATAAATCTTAAATAAAGTCAAACTTGCAGTCAGATTTATCTATGTCCAGATATGTTGTGTTTGACCATTATATCACACAGTCACTTTTAGACCATGTAGTTTAATATGAGCTTTTTCAGACTATGTGAGAGCCCATGCCTGTGCGAAAATAAATAAATAACAAGAGAGAGAGAGAGAGAAGGAAGGAAGGAAGGAAGGAAGGAAGGAAGGAAGGAAGGAAGGAAGGAAGGAAGGAAGGAAGGAAGGAAGGAGGGAGGGAGGGAGGGAGGGAGGGAAGGAGGGAGAGAGAGAGGGAAAGAAAATTGGAGAAATCCCAACTATTCTACATATACTGCTAACATCTTACTATATTGATGGAAAACACATTTTTCTTTTTTTAATTTCAAATTTGAATTGAAATTTGATTTCAAAATAGTTTTATATTCTACCAATAAGTCATATAGCTTATAAACAAGGAGTGAAAAGATTTAGGTTATATTATAAGGTCTTTATGTGAACTTGAACAGTTGGATAAATCAGTCTATTATATTTATTTTTTTATTATATATTTTTATTGTTATTTATGTCTTTTACATTTTATATTCCCCTTGGGTAGCCCACCACCAATTCACCTGTGATCCATCTCCGTGTCCCCTTGTGTTCTTTTCTATTCCATTTTGCGCCTTTATCCTTCCCCCCTACCCTCCGAGTGTCTCTCGTCTCTCTCCTATTTGGTTTCCTTATAGTCCTATTATAAGTGAAACCATTCGATATTTTTCTCTTTCTTTCTGGCTT
>PVIJ01022529.1:0-15961 GCA_004024925.1 Scalopus aquaticus
CCCCCTCTCCCCAAACATACTTGATGCCTTTCCTGTCCTTGTCTTCCTCAAATAAGTTTCAATAAAATCCCCCCATTTTTAACACCCACATGTATGTGCTCCTTGCTTAATTTTACTCCTTTGCTCAAGTGATGTTTTCTCTCCACTTGGGACCCTTAGCCTTTCTATTAGACAGTTCCTGAGCTTTGGTGTATATCAGAATCACCTGGAGAGCTAGCACAGCACACAGAGGTCAAGGCTTAATGTGGAGGGGTAGTCCTGGACTTTCGAGGCTACGTAAGTCCCCAGGTGACTAGACCCACCGAGGTTTGAGAACCATTGATGTGGATTTTTCTTACAACATTTCTGATTCCCTACTTTGATTAATTTACTAACACTCTTCATTAAGTTGTAAACTTCTACACTATTTTTATTTATTTATTTTTTTAATTTTTATTTATTTATGTATACAAGCTGGAGTACAGGCCAGAGGCGCGGGGCGGCGAGAGGGTTCACCAGAGACAGACTGGGGAGCAGAACAGGCAGATCAGAAATACACCACTGAGGAGAGCAGCGGGCGAGGCAGGAGACGTCTGCCGCACCATGTGGGATTCTCCCTGGCTGGGCGTCGAACCGGCATCGCCCACGGCCAACAGCTCCACAGCGCAGCGCCCAACCGCTGTGCCACCGGGGAGGCCCTCTACACTATTTTTAAATGTGAAATTTCACTCACTTTTCCCAGCACAGTGACTTTTAGATGTAGGAGCTCAGACTATGTGCTGTAAGGGATTGACAAACCAAAGCAAAAGCTGAGAGGGTGGGTGGGTGAAGTTTGAAGAGGTACTTGCCAAAGTGGAGCATCTTTGTGGAATGTTTGGTAGACAGGACAACTTGATAAAGCCAAGGGATCCAGTGGTGAGTCAGTAACAAAGTGTACTTGAGTGCCACCACATCCCATTAAACACGGTTTTTTGTCCTGAGGGAACCGGTGGTGGTTTAGTCATGATGGGATAGAAATGGAGCACTCGGCCAGGTTTGTTGAGAGGAGTAAGGAGAGTGCCACGATGGTACCTTTGTGCTTAGACTCTATATAGGCCAGACACAGGAGGGGAGTTCTTAATTGGAGCATGGATGGGGTTGTCAAAGACCACACCCATAAAAGTTGTGTTACAGAACAATAGACTGGGTCAGTAAGGGGGCCACATGCGGTGGACTTTGACCTCTGATTTGAAAGTCAGTGATGATAGCCTACAACTAAAACAAAATGCTGAAACCCAGGCGGGTCGACAAGGATAATTGTGGGGTCCATTAATGACTGAGGTTCCTCTGCTGCCGTGTTGGTAAAGTGAGAGGTTGAGGAGAGTGCTGCTGGGACAGCACTGACCTCTGATTTCTTAGTGCTCACCCACTTGATGGGAACCCACCATTTCTGGTATACAATACTTCATTACTTCATTCACTCATTCATTTAATCATATGCATTTATTGAGTGCTTACTGTCTGCCAAGAACCATTCGGAATATAGATGATGTATTTCCAACAAGAAGGCACACCCCACATATCTCATCACCAGTTTCTCCTTTACCTGCTTTTCCTGTGGAAAATCCCACTTTGGAATATTTGGTTTAGTAATAGGGGGAGAAACAAAAGAGAATACTTCTGAGTAGCTCTTTGCCGTGAAATTGCTTCTGCTCTAATGACTATTTACTTATTTCTAGGATGCAGTCGATTTCCTCTCTCTTGATTTATCTTACGAACGCCGAAGTGAGGCAAGTTTATCAGAGAAGCTGAATAAATTGCAGGTAATTTGAACTACTTATATTGATGATGAATGCTGAAGGTTCCTGAGAGCATATTAGACACTTAATGCTTTGGCTAATGTATAAATTGAACTTCACCAAGAGTCAGCAGACCTGCCAGGTTGCATCTGGGGAGGTTTCCATCCAAAATACAAGAGAGCAGCAGGAAATTAGGCAGTCTTTCTAAGGAAGGTTAGGGTAATGAGGGTTTGCTTTTAAGGTACACACACGGGTCTTTGATCTTTTGTGTAGAGATCTACTGAGAATCAAAATTTCAGTGTTCACTTCTGAGTTTTGAGAAGACATTTCATGGTTGGTGGTGATGGGTGAATAATAATAGTGGGGACATAGCTAATGTCACTGAACTATACAGTTAAAGGTAGCTAAGATGGCAAATTTTACTCAAGTCTATTAAATCAGATCCCATCTACCAGGTCCTTGTAACCTCAGTACCTTTCTTCCTGTTCGTGGTATTAGTTGTTTTTTTTTTTTTAAAGATTTACTTATTTATGCATATAAGAGCTGGGGTGTAGGCCAGAGGTGTGATAGGGGAGAGTGGAGAGGATTCACCAGAGACAGAGTGGGGAGCAGAACAGGCAGACTGACTGAAGTACTCTGCTGAGGGGAAGAGTGGGCGAGGCAGGAGAGGTCTGCCGCACCATGTGGGAAGCTCCCTGGCCGGGGATGGAGCTCATGCCACAGTGACTGCTAATAGCTTCATAGTGTTGAGACTTGAATCACCAGGGAGGACCCTGTCCCTGGTATTGTTTTGCTCAAGTCTAGTGATTCTGATTCCATAGAGAAAGTATGTTAAATGTCTTCTACCCAACTGTTAGCTTTCTCTCATAAGCTTAGTCATTTCTGTGCAAATTGTTTGATTATTTCCTTATAATATCCCATCTCCTAGCAGAGTAACTGATTATATACACAATGGTTGCTCTCCAGACCTCCCTAGCACTAGTCCTATACTTATGTCCAAATAGCTGCCTTTGCTCTAATCTCTCAGATGCCTGCCCACCAGAATTCACCCATGTCTTATACCTACCTCTGCAGGTTTAGGCACAAAGCTCTCCCCTCTGCTCTCAGCCCTCTGCCTCCAAGGAAGGCAGTAGTGTCTGCCTCCTGGTATTGAAATCCATCACCTCCACAAGGAGGATGGGTTGTCAAAGGAATTACTCATTTAAAGACCAAATTCATTCATGCCAAACCACTATTGCTTCAGCCAGCCAGGTGGGACCTCCATTTTACCCAAGGAAGGAAGCTTTAAGTGTTCACATCAGCATCAATCCTAATGTGCATGTTAGACACTTGAGATCCCCATATCTCTGTTTCCAGGTGACTCATGTTGATACTGCTGCTTTTGTCACTACAAATAATATGGTCTAATCAAAGGAAGCAGATGTATTCACAAGACATTGAGTAATAACCACTGCAATTTTAGTGCCTGCTCTATTTCTACACCGGGCACTGTTTGGGACCCTTGGTCCTTACATTACCTTTGCCTCTCACAGCACAATCCATGACTTAATGAAATCTAACCAAAGTCAGACACCTGGATAGTGAGTGTCAGAGGTAGGATTGGAAGCAGAGCTTTTGCATTGTCAGACACCACACTGCCTCTCTAAAGCAAAAATAAGTCCAAGATTTTAGGGACATTTTAACAAGGGTGGCATTTTTGAAAACGACATGTGATTTTAGTTGCTTGTATAAACACTTTGTCACCCAGATCCAAACTTGCTAGTGACCCAGAGCTTTTTACTTGTGGGTTTGCTGTTGTAATTTCTGGGTCTTAAATAACACTATAATGCCTTCAAGTCTTGCTGGTGTGTGTTACAACTAAATGTGCATTTTGTCTTCCTCAAAGAATTAAACCACAGCTTGTTGCTAAGCCAGTGTGTTCAGACACCATTGATATTTTAAAACTAAGTTAGATATCTCTGGCATGCCTTAGAGGCAGTCAGCAGAATGGTGACTCCATTTTTGCTTGAGTATGTAGATTACAGTGCTTCCCCTTTTACATCAAAACATGTTCAAGAAGACTTGTATCTGGATGGGAACTGAAAATCCTCGATCTGTAGCCAGCTAGCCAACGAATAAAACCTTCCTGGACAAACCCAACCATTTATTACACCCTGTAATAATTCTATATTTTTATTAGATAGGAACTGTATTCTAGGTGTTGCATTTAACAGCTTACATGCAGCTCTAAAGACTGAGGATGAACACTCCAGTCACACAGCAGTGAAAACTGAGCTGGAACAGAAACTGCCCTCCTTGGGGCTGTTACTACAGTCGGGTAGTACCACCCACATAGTTAACACCTAGGACAGGAAAAACAGCTGAGTTTCCCCAAGAAGAAGGACTGACTTCTTTCCATAGAAACCTGAATTGAGCTGCCCATAGTTTCCTTGGCACATACCCTCCCTCCTCATCCCTGTTGCCCCACTTTACTCTTGAAGGGGTCTATTCCTTCAGCTGTGAGGGAAGCACATGAAGACAGGACAGGCAAGAGCTGTTCATCCAGGGAATTGCCCACTTAGTGAAAGGCAGGACATGTGGGGTCAGAGGCTCCTCCCATACTCCAATCCTGTGGTATCATAGGCTGCCCACACTGTGTATGGATTTTTCAGGCAGGAGTATGCTCTTGGTTCCTTGAAAGTGCCACTCTGGGTGGCTTGACTGTCTTCTGTTGATCCAGTGCAGGGAAAGGACAAGACTGTGGAGCTGCAGCTCTACTGCTGAGATTCTGAGTGACTTACTCAGCTTCTTGGAAGGCAAAGGCACTTCATCTAATAAGGAGGGACATTGTAGCAGGCCACTGAAGGAATAAAGAATGTGCCTGCCTCCTCTATAAGTAGTTGCAATTGGTATTATCTCTGTTATTTTTAAGCCCTCTGAAGGGGAAAACGTTGGTGTGAGAAATGATCAAATCCATTCTCCCCAAAGAAGGTAATTTTAAAGTCACATCACACAACAGATCAATGTAGAGGTGCTTCTTTTGACAATGAAATAGCTAGAAATGGAAGGGGGAAATTCTACCTGCTCTGATTTTAATGAAAATAATTCATTCAAACTTTTTATTATGATATGCCAAATATATCCAAAGGTAGAAAGAAAAGCATAATGTAACTCTATGAAACCATCCCCAACTTCAAAAACTGTCAGCTCATGGATGATTTTGCTTCATCCATATGCTGCCTTTCTATTCCCAAAGCAGATTGCTTTGAAACACCCCAAACATCCATAAACATCATGATGGTAACACCTTCATGAAGCTCATTGTAGTAACATAGTCTCCTGACATGCAGTTCCTAGTCCTAACACAGTGCCTAGATAGGCAATGCCTCATAGCCTGAGGTGGAGGTATAGGTGAACCTGTCTCTAGCTGGGATTAAAGGGGAGGATGATCTATGTTATTCAAAAGTGTAGCACTTTCTTTCAGCATCTAGGGTCAGTTCTCTTTATTTACTGAGATAACTAGAGGTTATTTCCAAAGTCAGTCAGTTTTTGTAGCTTCCTGAAAGTTTGTTATCAAAACACTTATTCTAGGCACCTTCGGTTCACTTGCTGGTGTTTGTTTTTCAGACTGTTGAACCAAAGGTGAAAATTTTCATCTTCAATCTCAAACTTCAGGACTGCCCCTCCACCAGGAACAACCCAGCCAGGCCGCTGTTCAGTCTTCTCAAAGGTGAGTGGACCATTGATAGAGAGGTTTAGCGATGTTTGTTACACTGACTTGGGGAGTGGCAGTGTGAAAAATCAAGTGGAGGAAGGACCAGAGGAGTGTTGTCTGGAGAGCCCTCCTCAGATAGGTTCAGTGTCCTTTGGCTTCCTACTAATAGTCTTTTAGTTGTTTTTTGCTCACAAAGAGAGGATCTATACAAGGATGCCTCCATTTATGGAAGTAAGACCATCAGGCCTCAGATGTCAAGTGGAAGCACAGAGACTGCTCCTGACTGCTGTCCCTTTCCTTTACCTCTCCCTCCATAGTCACTCATCTCTGCCTCCTTCTGCAGGCTCTCTCTCCTTAACTTCAGCAGGGGCAGAGAGTTGCTAAAGAGGTCAAAGGCAAATTCCAGGATGAACTAATATTTAGTCTAGTCAGTTTGTAAGTTCAGATATGGGAAAAATCAGTAGTGCCCTTTGCCATATGTGCTCAGTGCTGAGCTGACTTCACAAGTTTCATGATTCATCCACAGATACCACTTACTAATAGTCCCCTTCACTCATTGTGATAATATCTGACTTCTGTGCTTCAATTCTGTCCCTTTCTAAATGGCTAAAATGGTCTATTTTATGTTTCTGTATAGTTTACTACAATAAAAAATAAAAACTCCACTTTGTGATGCTTGTAAACTAATTGTTCTCAACAGCAGTCTCACCTGGGAACTTGTTAGCCATTCACATTCTTTTTTTTTTTTTCCCTAAGATTTATTTTTTATTTATACATACAAGCTGGGGCACAGGCCAGAGGCATGGGGCGGCGAAAGGGTTCACCAGAGACAGAGTGGGAAGCAGAACAGGCAGATCAGAAATACACTGCTGAGGGGAGCAGCAGGCGAGGCAGGAGAGGTCTGCCACACCATGTGGGATTCTCCCTGGCCGGGTGTCGAACTCGCGTCGCCACTGCCGACAGCTCCACAGCGCAGCACTTAACCGCTGCGCCACCGGGGAGGCCCCATTCACATTCTTAAGCCCACATTAGACATAATGGATCAGATTCTGGGGTGGGCCCAGAAATTTGTGTGTTTAACAAGCTCTGCAGGTGATCCGATGCATGCAGAAATCTGAGAAACACTCTTCTAAGTCATAGGTGGGCAGAAATCACTTCTGACCTCCTTAAATCCTTAGTCCATAGTATTTTCTGGTGGCAGGAGGTGGGGAGGGAAGAACGGAAGGGGAGGAATGTATAAGTGAGAAAAACTGTTGGTTGCAGTTATGCATATTGTTGGTGAGTTTCAGGTAGAGTATTTATTAAACTTCTTCTCTTACAACCACAGATAAAGACCAAGCGCTCATCATTGGCTCTGATATCAGTACATTCTTGAACTGTTTATCAAGTTCCAAGAAAAGGTAATGTTACATTTCCTGTTGAACTATCAAAAACTGATATTTTCAGAGTATTCTTTCACATATATTATCTCCTGGGAGTGTTGTCATTCACCTCTGGAGGCAGTGAATTTATTGTGGTCATTCTACAGATGAAAGATGAAAGCTCGGGGTGGGGGGGGCAGCAGGGAGTGAGACTCTGTCCCAGTGTCTTTGGGCATTCTTACCTGTCATCTGCCACCTTGCAGCTTCCAAGTGCATCCACCTAGCAGAGCTGGGATTTGAACCCCTGCCTTCTAGTTTACGGTCTTTCTGGAGGCAGTGTGAGTTTGTGGAAGAGCAGGCTGGATTAATGACAGGTCCATCCATCCCACTGAATTTACATGATCTGAGTAAGAGAGGTGAGTTCTCTGCCTCCATTTCCTCATGAGAAATGTGAAACATCTTCACAGTGAGACAGGTGGGAAAGTCAGAAGCCTAACTCTGTGTTCTGAGGTGAAAGATTTGATTTATGTTTGTTTGTTTATGCATACACAAACTGGGATATAGGCCAGAGGTGCAGGGGTGGGGGTGTGGGTGTGGTGAGAGGATTGACCAGAGAGAGAGTGGGGAGCAGAACAGGCAAATCTACTGAAATACACTGCTGGTGAGGCAGCGGGTGTGACAGGAGAGGTCTGCTGTGCCATGTGGGTCAGCTCCCTGGCCGGGGACTGAACTCATTGCTGCAGTGGCTGGTGATAGCTTGATAGTGCTGAGATTTTACCCCCTGTGCCACTTAGGTCAGAGGTTTTAATCTATGGTAAAGTTGCAAATAATTTCTTACAAATTATTGAAATACCAAAAATTCTAAATGACATACTTAAAAATTAGAATACCTTTGAGGTTATAGTAATGGGCAGACTGAGGGATATCCCAGGAACCCCAAACCTGCCTATTCTAAATGGGTTCTGCCATCTACTGCACAAAGACAAAACCTACTCTTTTCTATCAATACAAAAGAACTTTAATACAATTACTGTGCACTAGAGAAAGAGAAGAGCAACAATAGACAAAATAGTTTCCCCATGAAAAACCCAAAGTTACCCACCCCCTTGTGGGTAAATGTCCAGCCACACAGGGTTGGCCCAAAGTGGGGTCACTAAGGCTTGCCACAAGTCTAAGGCACCTTCTGGTGGGGACCCATAGGAAAGGGGTAGAAGGGCCAGACAAGACTGGAAAGAAAGGAGCAAAATCACAAAACAAGTCAAGATAAAGCCTGCCATTTTCAGCCTCCCCTCATGGGTCTCTCACCCATGTCTCTTTCAAGTGTCTCATGTTTAGAGGTTTCCAAAGTGTAATGGTCTTTATGTTCGCCTAACAAATATCTCATGTCCCCCAAGTCCCTGGTGCAAGTCCAAGCCCAGAGAAGCAAGTACAGCTTCTTCCTATGTTTCCTGCTCCACGTGCCTCTCTGTTCCTTCTTAGCTTTCCCTTCCTGCTTAGCTCCACCCTTCCTTAGATGGGGCAGAGAACCTAGAACCTAAAACCTCCCCTTTCTGTGGAGATTACACTATTACACAATCCCCATAACTGCATCACCCTCGGACTCCTATTCCTAAGTGTTTCTCAAGTGAACAAGGAAAAGGAAGAGTGGAAACCATCAAGGAGAATTTGCCAGAACTTCAGCTCTCCATGGGGGTGTGTTACACACACACAGGCTTCATGCATCTTGCATCTTGCATTAAGGGAGGACAAAGGCCAGAAGCAATCATTTGGCTTCCCAGACTTCAGCTGCCATTCACTTTATATTTCACCTCCGACATTTCTACTGCAGCTCAGTGCAGGGTATAAATTTCAGTTTCCCTTGGGCTTTGAACTTTTCTCTCCTAGAACTTGGCTGCCCTATCTCTGCCTGTTGTTGAATTCTCTCAAACCACATCAATTCAGAAATTCAGTTCAATAGACTTCAAGCTGAGCTGCTACCTTGTGCAGTCTTTGTACTGGGAATATGAACAGTACAGTCCGCACATAGAACAGGCTGCTTCCAGACCACACGTGGAGACAGCTGAGGAGTGTTGTACTGTCTTTACATGACCTCCCGAGACTGTTATAAAAGGAGTACCCTGAGAGTTCAATGATGACAAAACCATAAGATGACATATTAGATCAGCCCCAAGATCCTCTAACACCTTGAACTTGTGGTACCTTGCCTGTAGCAGAGGTCCACAATGTTAAACTGATGGCCAGAGGCCTCACTCAAATGGACATTGATGGACAACTCCCCAGATGAGAGTTCCAAGAGGAATAACAATGTTTTTTTTTTCCTTACTTGGGAAATTTAGACATCAGAGGGGTCCACAAATGACTAACACCAGTGATACAAACACTGCTTCCTCTGGGAAGCAGTGATGTGGGGTGCTCTGAGTCTGCTTAAAGTGTGTGTGTGGAGGCAGAAGTGGGTGGTCACAGATTGAGGCTTCCTGTGCTAAATCTCTCCCCAAGTTAAGCAGTGCCAGGTCTCTCAGTTCCGAGGCCCGTACAGCAAGTTTTATTTAATGCAGGGGCTGTCTGTTCATGGCCTCTCTTCGTCAAGCCAGAGCACAGTTGGGCTCAGGAGGTTTTGGGCAACAGTTGAGACAGCTGTTATCCATTCTGATTGTACTCCAGAATTGTGTATTTTTTTTTGGATAATCCTCAGCTTTAGGTTATTTCCCCTCGCTGCCACTGTTGGGGGGAAAAAAGGACGTCTGCAACAAACTCCACAGGAAGGTTTATGGACCCCCACCTCAAGCCAGAGAGATCCAAGACCCCTAGGGCCACTAATCCCTTAATTCCATCATCATCCAGAAGAGAGGATTACCAGAAACTGAGGGGTGGAGTTAAGCAGACATGTTGGCTATATAACGAGGGTCTTTGGACCTTGGGGCTCTCTTGCTTCTCGCCAGGCTGCAGCGTGCCATTGGGGTTTCCAGCTCTTCGGATCTGGTAGGACATATTTGGAGATTGATCTCTCTCCCTCACTTTCTCTTTTGTCCCCGAGTTATTCATTTTTTTTTTACTTCCCTTCCTTTTGTAAATAAACCCTTTTATTAGCCTTTTTGTGAGTGCCTGCAATTGCTCTTATTATAAGTGCTTTTTAAGCACACGGGTGAGAACCCACAGTCAGCCACCCCATTGTATATCGAGGTTGCCCTGTAACACTACTAGAACAGATGTGAGAGAGTTGATGCTTCCTAAAAAAAGGTGTTTAGTGTTGGGAGGCCGAGGCTCCATGGAGGGAGGCCCCTCTGCAGTGTGCCTGTCACATCTACCAGTTCTGTTCTCTGAGCCAACCTAGTGTACTGTGACCCCTTCACCATGTGATGGCCCTGTGACTGTGAGATACTCTTACACTCCACCCCTCCCCGTGTGTGTTCTCTTCACCAACCCTTCCTCAAGGTTGCCCTCTGCTGGTATAACTGCTCCACTCTGTGGTACAGAGCTTTCCAGCCTGCAGGACAAGACAGATTAAGAAATCAATTTAGAGTTTGATTTGAAGTGTCAGAATACCAACATTTTTCTGAAAAATAGGGAAGAAAGAAACTAGACTATAATAGAAAATATCAGGCTTCATTATATATTAAGGATAGCATTTTGCTTTTTTTTTTTTAATTTATGCATACAAGAGCTGGGGTGTAGGCCAGAGGTGTGATGGGGGAGGGGTGAGAGGATTCATCAGAGACAGAGTGGGGAACAGAACAGGCAGATTACCTGAAATACACCGCTGAAGAGAGCGGTGGGTGAGACAGGAGAGGTCTGCTGCAACGGTGGGAATCTCCCTGGCTGGGATCGAACTTGTGCTGCTGATAGCTTCATAGTGCTGAGACTTAACCCCTTGCACCACCAGGGAGGCCCCTATTTTGTTTTATTTCTGATATGTTCATTTCCTATTTATTTCTGAAATAATAGAACACAAAAATATATATGGGCACATACATCTCTGCACATTTACACACATATAAGAACATCTGTGTTAAAAGTGGGCTTCTGCCACTTGTAAGCTATATGATCAAAGAAAAGTTCTGATTTTTAAAAATAACAGGATATGAGTTGTTATACATAAAGGCATCTAGAGAGAAACAGGCTAGAATGAGTATAAACATCAGAAATCCTGACTTCTGTCTTTTTTCTGTCATCTTTAGTAAGGCTACCACCTCATGACCCAGGATGGAAGATTGAGCTTCTGCCATTATGTCCTTAACCCAGGCTGCATGGAGAGAGGAGATTGTAACCAGGGTTGACATTTGGCTAGTACACATCAGCAGAGCTATAATTACACTAGTGCTTCTGCACTATATGATACATAATTGCTAACTTCCTAATGCCCAGAAGTTATTCATTTCTTTTAAGTCTTACTTTCTTCAACTGTAAGATGAGGATATGTAACTGTAGTACCTATTTTATAAGTATATTATAAAAATTAAATGAGTTAAAAACATTCTTATTTCAGCACAGAGTTGAGAATCAGTAAGTTGAAGTCATTGTTAGCTCTTTTTTAACAGTAAGAAGAAAAAGGTATGGCACCAGAACAAAAGACAATATTCAAGAAAAAAGCTTGGCATTAATAAAGAGATCAGCAACATTAGAGTGTTTTCACTCCTGCAGGAATACCAGTAACTCAGCTAAGAAAGGGTATAATAACTTTGCTATCCACTAGTCACTTCAAGTGTCTGACCTTGTGGATATGCTTTCAACTCAGTACTTCTGCAATCATTACTGATGGAACGTGTCACTATTCTTCAACCTTGGAGCATGTGTAAGAGTCATTACTTACTATGTTTGTCTATGTCACACAGCAGGTCTTATTCTCTGACTGAGAACCTGACCCTTCGGACTGGCCCGTGGCAGGACCCTGAGACTATAGCAGGTTCCTCTCAGATGAGCTCGGCCTATCAGAAAGTCTGGAAAACATTTGCAAACCAGTCCAGAGCAGAAAGGGATTCTTTCTTGCTTGATGTTTTTCCTGAAGGCTTCCTCTGGGGCATCTCCACAGGAGCCCTCAACGTGGAAGGAGGCTGGGCTGAGGACGGACGAGGGCCAAGTATCTGGGACCAACCTGGGCACCAGAGTGCCACCGAAGGCCAAGCAACCCCTGAGGTGGCCAGTGACAGTTACTACAAGGTGGACTCTGATGTTGCCCTGCTTCGCGGCCTCCAGGCTCAGGTCTACAAGTTCTCTATCTCCTGGTCCCGCATCTTCCCTAGTGGGCGCGGGCACAGCCCCAGCCTCCGAGGGGTGGCCTACTACAACAAGCTGATCAACAGTCTGCTGGGCTCGAACATTCAGCCCATGGCCACGCTGTTCCACTGGGATCTGCCGCAGGCCCTGCAGGATCATGGCGGGTGGCAGAATGAAAGTGTGGTGGATGCCTTCCTGGATTATGCCAACTTTTGCTTCTCCACTTTTGGGGACCGTGTCAAGCTGTGGGTCACCTTCCACGAGCCATGGGTGGTGAGCTATGCAGGCTATGGCACTGGCCAACACCCACCAGCCATCTCTGACCCAGGAGTGGCCTCTTTTAAGGTAACTCTCATCCTTGCAGCTACTACTCATCAGAAAAGCAAATATATTTGTTCAAAAGAAAGTCTTTTCAACTTCTATCAGCAACTCTTTGTCCTTAAAGGATATCAGAAGGAGGGAAACCGCCATAAATTATTAATCACTTTATTTTATCCAAACACTAAGGGCACTTTAAACATAGTTACTACATCTTCAGAGCAGCAGTAACAGATGAGGAAATTGGGGATCAGAGAGGAAAAACAATTCGGTCTTGATGATCTGGCTAGTGGATTAGTAGTTTGAAGCCAGAACTTGAGTCCAGATTTACTTGACTCCAAAGCAAGTTTTCTGTGTTAGCCAGCACACTTAGTTGCAGGTGACAGAAAACCCAACCCAAATTGAATTAAGCAAGGAGGAAATTTGTGAGTTCACAAGTTTTGGTATTAGTTTTTCAGGGTAGAGCTTGGTCAGACCACAAATGATGTTGCCAGTGCCAACATCCATTTTCCCTCGTCTTGCTCTCTTTTTTGGCTCTATACTCAGGCTACCTGGTAGTCAGAGCAGCAGCCTGCTCTTGTATTACAAGACCAGTAGGAAAGAAAGTTGTCGTCTGTTCTGGCATTCCCCACAAAAGTGTCCTTGTGTTTCATGGTCTCTGGGTCGGTTGCATGCCTATCCTTGAGCCAATCACTGGGTCTCGGTGAAGGGATTGTGGTGGACTCTCTGCTTTGGGTCCAGGTCCCAGCTCTGTCTCTCAACATGCTGACTGAGAGGAGGGAGTTGGTAGAGAGAGGAGTTGGCTTTACAGAAGGCAATCAGGGTGTCATTTCAACTTGAATGGGTTGTATATACTGCAGAACATTTAGATGACTTAATATGGATCCTTTCCATTGTTGACCTTTTTCTTCAAAATCCCCCAGAAAACCTGCCTGCTCTCCCTTCAGGATAGATATGTTGATCTGATTTCCCCTTTTCACACTCTGGTTCTTTGCTGAAATATGAGTACCTGTGTGTCCCACGCTGTGTGTTAATGAGGATGTATTCATGTCCCTCAAATTATTAAGACCTTTTTGGGGGTGATACTAACATACATAAGAAAATTAGAGAACTATTCAAAATGTCCACCATCAGAGTAAGCTGAAATACTTTCAATAAGCAACCCAATGAAACCTCAGAAATTATAGCACCTATATCAAGAGGAAGCACTCTGCTCTTGTTCAGCAAGTGATTGATTATTACACAGAGAGAGACACTTCTGAAAGGGAAGGTTTGGACCTTTGTCTCCCTGTTGTAAAACTCATTCCAACCTTTCCTCCTTAGCATTCTTGTCCTTAGAACTGTAGCTGCTGAGATTTTCCTACAGGGACTTTGATGAGAAAGTCCACCTCATTTTTCTCCTTTAAAGTTAAACCATTATACCATTAAGGAAATTTTTCAAAGAAAACATTTCTCTTATAATTCTACCAGTATTTCCTTCCAGTCCAGTCTTGGCTTCCTTACATTCATAGTATAGTCACAGTGTGTACTGTTTCGTAGGTTTGGTGGTTTTTTTAATTGACTTTTAGAGTAGTGTTAGGTTCACAGAAAAACTGAACACAAGTAACAGCTATTTTCTCACATATTCCCTGCATATGCACACACATATCCTTCTCCATTGTCAAGACCTCCCACCTGAGTAGGAGTTTCTTACAACCCAGGAGCCTACATGGATACATCATTATCACCCTAGTGCTCAATTGCAATCACAGTGGTAGTTTCTGATGGTTGCCCAGTCTTCCTTTGGGAACACTGCCTGATACTGACTGGTTTTGGGAATGGAGGACATTTTGCTGTTGTAGTTTAGGACCCACTTAATAACTGACATTTGGGGCATGGGAAGCAGCCTGGAGTCTGACTTACAGTACATAGACTGCTGAGTGTATGCTAGTTGCTATTGTGGTTATTGACTCACTGATTTTATTGATGATGGTATTAGCAGCACCAGAATCTTCTGGTTCCTGTGCCAGTTGCCCCCAATATCAGTTGTGTGAGCTTGTGAAAGGGTGCATGTGTTAGAGTACACAGGATCTACTTGTAGCTCTGTCCCTTAGCAAAGACAAATAAATCTCATGTGTAAACTGTATTTGCAGGCAATGAGACCTGTATTTGCATTTTACAAAAATTTTAGATTTCTGCTTATTTCTAAAGAGAAAAAAAGCCCTGATAACCCCCACCTTGCCCATTCCCCTTGGTGTCAGCCCCTCTTTATTGCTTTCTCAGTGAAGGAATGTGAATTTAGAAATCCGATTTCCATAGGCAAAATAATAGCTTCTAGCTGTGCAGGTATATTGTATGGGTATGGTTGTACAGTCCCTAGCTGGGGTGAAAAAATGTACAGGGGACCTCAAGGGATAGCCCCACACCCCACCTTTCCCCACAGGCGAGTGAACACAGGCAGTGTTCCATCGGTGGTGGGGGAAGAGGGACGGTGAAAGATATGTTGGGGCCACTTGCCAGGTACACTCAGCCTTGCCCTCACCCTGCCCATTGGGCTGGGCACTTTTGCAGGACTCCTAGGAAAGCACCAAACCTGGAAGGGGTCTTGGGTGCACCTCCCACCTCTGAGCTCAAGGCCCATGCATTTTCCATGCCTCAAGTCTTCCATGTAACAGCTTTAAGAAACCCACATCTGTCACCTCCAATCCCCAGACAACTGAGTGGATCCTACAAAGGCTTCCCCATCTCCACATCCATACCTTATTAGCTGGTAGGTGGGGTTGGGTAAGGTTAGGGGGCGAGAAGGGACATTTTTATTGTGCCAAGTAGCTACCACAAACATAAAAATCTGTCATCTAAAAAAAATGTTGGTGTTGACTTGTTGGCATAGTTGACATTGGTGCTGATGTTGACATCAACATTATCCATATTGTTGACTTGTTGACACTGTTAATTTGATGATTTTTTTTTGTATGATCTCACTTTTTTTTTTTTAATTTTTATTGTTATTTATGTCTTTTACATTTTGTATTCCCCTTGGGTAGCCCACCACCAATTCACCCGTGATCCATCTCCATGGCCCCTTGTGTTCTTTTCTATTCCATTTTGTGTCCTTATCCTCTTCCCCCCCACCGCTGAGTGTCTCTCTCCTGTTTGGTTTCCCTATAGTCCTGTTATAAGTGAAACCATTCGATATTTTTCTTTTTCTTTCTGGCTTATTTCACTGAGTATGATTCCTTCTAATTCCATCCATGTCACTGCAAATTGCATGTGTTTATCTTCTTTCCATGATGAATAGTATTCCATTGTGTATATGTACGACATCTTCTTGATCCAATCATCTATTTTTGGACATCTGGGTTGCTTCCATACCTTTCCTATTGTGAATAGTGCCGCAATGAACATACAGGTGCATGTATCCTTTCGGATTAGTGTTTTTGTGTCCTTTGGGTAAATTCCCAAAAGTGGGATTGCTGGGTCGTATGGGAGCTCCATGTTTAGCAGTTTGAGGAATCGCCATACAGCTTTCCATAGTGGTTGGACCAGTTCACATTCCCACCAGCAGTGTGGAAGAGTTCCTTTTTCTCCACATCCTTTCCAGCATTTGTTGTTGCCTGTATTTTTAATGTGTGCCATCCTCA
>PVIJ01022530.1:0-15960 GCA_004024925.1 Scalopus aquaticus
GAAAGGAAAAAAGAAACCTCCTTACCTCATGGAGACTGAAACCCACATTACTGGAAAACCAATGGATCAACGAAGAGATCAAAGAAGAAATTAAAAAATACCTGGAACTGAATGACAATGAGGACACAACTTTCCAAAACGTCTGGGACACAGCAAAAGCAGTAATAAGAGGAAAATATATAGCATTACAAGCTCACATATATTACAGAATTTAACTTACAGTGTATATGTCTGTCTTCATGAATAATATTGTAACAGATTTGTCTTATGTGCCTTCCTTGGTGTGGAAAACATTAACATTACTCACTCTGGATGACTTAGGAAGCATTCCCTCCTATTAAAACTTTAGGGGAAAAAATCATATGTTTTTATGATCAATTTTATTTTAAATTCTTGGTAGAATTCACCAGTGTAACTATCTGGAGTTTAATATTATTATTTGATATTTTAAAAAAGTAATTTAAATAGGGCTGTTCAAAATATTGAGTGACTTATACTAGTTTGGGATTTCTACAAATTGGTGTATTTTATGACTCGTCAAGTATATTTAAACACTTTGGTCATGTATGATCCTATATTTACATTACTTGAAGGGTTTTTATCTGTATACTATCAATTATCTAATCATTCTATCGTTTGTTGAAAAATGCATAGGCATTTCAAAATTTATATTGTGGAAGTATGTATTTTTTCTTTCATTTCTAGTTTTATTTCTGGATATAACAGTTCTTATGTTTGATATATATGTATTTAAGGTTTTTTATCAATTTCCATTGCATATTTATAATTTTGTAATCACTCTTTGCAATATTGTTTCTTTCCCTCTGTGTTTATCTAATACAATGTAGCTATTCTATTTTTTTAATAGTTTATGTGTGATAAATATTTCAATTATTTTGCTAAACCTAACTATGGTAATTGAAACGTGTTTCTTGTTGACAGTGTATAGTTGGGGCAGGATTTTCTTTTCTCGATCGTTCCAATCTCTGTCTCATTAAAAAAGTATATTTAAAGTGTTTGCATTCAGCGTTACTAAGGAGATGTTAAGACTCAAGTCTGGTAGCATATCTTTTGTTGATTTTTGTTTGCCATGTGTGAGCTATGTTCTGTTGGTTTTCACTTTACCTTTTTCTGCTTTTCTCTGGGCTATTAAGTGTTTAATTTTTTAAAAAAAATTCTTTGGAAATATTGTGATTTTAATGTGTCAGTGAAATGCAGAAAACTTACCTTGGTTTAGGTCCCTTTGCCCTCACCCATCTATAATAATATTTTCTCAAATGTTTCTTCTCTGTGTTTAGAGAACCACTTCAAAGACTTTTAAATTTTTCTTTGTGTGTTGAGTTTAATTTAGATAACTCAGTAGCAGGAAAGGCTGTCGTTTGTACTCAAAGAATTTTACTTCTTTCTTATACTTCTCCCTGCGTGGTATTCCAGGTTACTTCTCATATGGTAGATTTTCTTTTCAGAAAATTTACCTTACACAGTCTTTTAGGGTAGATCTGCTGAAGACAAATCTTAACTGAGAATGGCTGTGGACCGATTTTCAATGTCACTGAAAAGAGGTTTCTCTTTGTCCTCCATGTTGTCTGATTACAAAACTGATGTCTGTGGTCTTGCTTTCTCCGGTACCTTTTAATAATTTGAATATAGTGTGTACTAGTATGGACTTTGTTTTATCCTGCTCATGTTTCACTTAGTCTCATGAATTTTATGCCTTTCACCAACTTTGAAAAAAATCATGGTCTTTGTTTCCTCAAATACTGTCGAACCTCACCCTGTTTTTCTTGTCTTCTGGGATTCTAGGACAGAAATGTTAAACACTTTCTTTTGTTTCTACACAAGTCCTGAGATTCTGTTTTTTATTAGTATTTGTTTGTTTTAATTTCCAATCTATATTTGATTTCTCCTTTGTATGTTCATTAATTTCTACTTTCTATTTTCCTGTCCAATTAACCTTTCCTTTGTATCTCTAATGTATTGAAAATCTCATCCATTGAGTTTATGTTTTCTGTGTAATTGTATTTCTCACTTCCAGAATTTCTGTTTGGTAGTTCTTTCTACTTATTTATTTGCTAAGGCTTTCTGTTTTTCATTTGTTTCAGACATGTTCAAACTCAGTCATTGAAGCATTTTATTTTCATTTTTTAAGGAGTTTTTTATTTTATGCATACAAGAGCTGGGGTGTAGGCCAGAGGTGTGGGTGGGTAAGAGGATTCAGCAGAGACAGTATGGGTACAGAACAGGCGGATGTACTGAAATACAATGCTGAGGAGAGCAGTGGGCACTACAGGAGAGGTCTGCTGCGCCATCTGTGTCAGCTCCCTGGGTGGGGATTGAACTCATGCTACAGTGGCTGCTTATAGCTTCATAGTGCTGAGACTTTTTGCACCACCAGGCAGAGCCCCATTGAAGCGTTTTATTACAGCTGCCATGAAGTCCTTGTCAGGTAGGTCTAAGGTCTGTGTCATCTTGCTATTGAAATTCACTGATTTTCTTTTATCATTCCCGTCGATTAGAAGTCACTTTTATTTTCTCTTCACAAACTAAATCTTTTGAGATAAACAATGATTAGCTGTGACTGTGAAAAACTAGCAAAAATTGAAATTCTTGCAACGTATTGAAATATGAAAGAAATATTCAAGATGGAGAATTGGAAATTTTTCCAAATTACAAAAAAAGTTTTCTTACGTAAAAAACATACTATGATAAAATTAATATTTAGAGAAATTATTAAGATTAAGAACCTACAGCATGAGCAACAGAACAATATAGGAATATTTCTATTTTATGAACATCTCCTAAAAGGTTTAAGAACAATCTACACTTGTAGTATATGATAAACAATTAAGTGATAAGTAATCATTTTTTTTTCTGTAAAGCAAATATAAAAATTGCTAGCTTAATTGAAAACTGTTAAATTCTTTCATGTTGTGTTTAAGTATTTTTTTTTTAATTTCTTTCATTTATTACACAAAATTTCATTTATTACACAAAATAACTCTTTGGAACTTTGTTCAGCAATTTTTATATTGCTTGACCTAGTTTTACAATCTTAATCTACAAAAAAGATTAAGACATAGTTATTAAGGAAACTACAGTGAAGAGAAACTCGTGCCATCTACTTGTCTGATGTTGTGTAAATTATTTGTCTGGCTTTGCTATCTATAAAGGGGAGATAATAATTTTACCTACATTATTGGTTTCTTCAGGATATTACAGTTTTGTACTAGAAAATAACCGTACAGTATTTAACTATTAAATTTCATTTTCAATCACTAAATGATAATAAGCAAATATTAACAGTATAAAACCCACATTTATCATGATCCAAATTTATGATAAATATATATGAATGTGCAGCCACCACAGACAAGCAGACACAGACATGAACTCAGATGCATCCTGTGTTGTACGATTACAAGTCATTTTTATCTTCTCTTTCATGTCTACTATGTTTCCTAGAATTCCAAATTCCAGTATGTATATTTTCCAACATGAGCGTGTGCTACTGACTGAATCATGAAATAATAAAAAGCAATCAACCAATTTTCCAAGATTATTCTCGTATTTGTTTGCTGTTTGGCAATTATGTCGTATGCCAAAACTAAAATTGCCTCGTGATTTTTTTTTTCTGTTTTGTCATGTGGAGTCCACATTTACTTCTGCCATCTGGAAAGGCGGTGTACCTACACCACCGAGAGCAGCAGATCATAATACAATGAACTACCATATGTGACAGTGTTCAAATTTGTTCCAAAATGTTGTATAGTAAAAATTTGATTGTTTGCAGCATCATACCACCTGCATTGTCACAGAGAGGTGTTTCCATTCTCAACAATGAAACTCTTCATTTTTTACTTTATATTTTCCATGGATATTAACATGATAATTCTCTGGTTGATTGAACTGACGTGCATTAAGATTAGTCTAGGGTAATCACTCTTCCCACCTCTGCAAAGGTGCAATGGCACAGGCAATGGAACTTGTAGTCTTTAAAACAGTGGAATTCACTTCAGATTTGACTTTGTATTTTGTAATTACTCTTTCATCAGCAGAAATGAAATAGTATACAGATGTTTACATATTGCTAGAGATCGAGAATGTTTATTAGGAAAAGTTATCATATACTCTGTCAAAAACTTCAAATTACTTTGATTTGTTTATGATGCAGACAAGCATAACGTCTACTTTCTATTTTGCTTTACCTATCAAAATGTGTTCCTTAATTTATTTTTGTATTATTTGTTTATTGAGACAACATTGACATGTTAACACAGTATGTGATTTATAGTAAAGGTCCAGCCTCATACTTCTCAGATATTTGTTACCACACCACACCTACCACCAAAGCACCCACAATCAGCTCTATAGGCCATTGGGCACCCTCCCTCCCTTACCCCCCTACATATCTTACCCATAGCCATAATTCTCCAGTCATGTTTTTTTTTTATTATTTATACATACAAGTTGGGGTACAGACCTGAGGCGTGGGGCGGCGAGAGGGTTCACCAGAGACAGAGCAGGAAACAGAACAGGCAGATCAGAAATACACTGCTGAGGGGAGCAGCGGGCAAGGCAGGAGAGGTCTGCCGCGCCATGTGGGATTCTCCCCAGCCGGGCGTCGTACTCGAGTCACCGCTGCCAACAGCTCCACAGCGCAGTGCTTAACCGCTGCGCCACCAGGGAGACCCTCCAGTCATGTTTTTAGTGTTTGTTTTAGTTTCTGTCTGTTCGTTGGTTTTGTTTTTCTATATTCCATGAGTGAAATCATCTGGTATTTTTCTTTCTCCTTCTGACTTATTTTGCTTAGCTTTATTTTATAATGGATGATAAGATAAAAATCTTATTACCCTTGTGACTTTGGGTTAGGCTGCAGTGACATAGGTGATAAAAAATTAAAAAAATTACCAGCTTGATACATCAAACTTCATGTCAGACCTGTGTTTTCTGAAAGAGAATTTTACCAAAATGAAAATATTCATCACAACTGAAAGAAAATATGCATAAAATATAAAGCTGATATGAACTCAATAGTCAGATAAAATATGGGCAACTTCACTAAAACAAAATATGGAGCCAGTAGGTAAGTGAGTCCTGTTCTAGTTCACAGTGTAGTGATTATAGACAATAGTACTGTATTGTAAACATTAAAGTTGTTAAGAGACTAGATCTAAATTTTTCCCAACATAGAAAGGAAGTGACAATTAGGAGAAGTGATAGCACTGGTTGCTGACACTATTATGGTGGGTAGCATCTTGCGACATAGAGATATTTCAAATCAACACGTTATATACCTTAAATTTACAAAATGTTCTAGGTCAATCATATTGCCATATAGTGTGTGTGTGTGTGTGTGTGTGTGTGTGTGTGTGTGTATAATATTTATTTATTTATGCATACAAGCTGGGGTGTAGGCCAGAGGTGTGGAGTGGTGAGAGGATTCACCAGACACAGAGTGGGGAAGCAGAACGGCAGATTAACTGAAATACACTGCTGAGGGGCTCAGTGGGTGAGACAGGAGAGGTCTGCTGTGCCATGTGGGAATCTCCCTGGCTG
This sequence comes from Scalopus aquaticus, assembly GCA_004024925.1. Classification (NCBI taxonomy): domain Eukaryota; kingdom Metazoa; phylum Chordata; class Mammalia; order Eulipotyphla; family Talpidae; genus Scalopus; species Scalopus aquaticus. The sequence continues at coordinate 5,557 of PVIJ01022530.1, forward strand.
GGTATCGAACTCATGCTGCAGTGGCTCTGGATAGCTTCATAGTGCTGTGCTTAACCTGTTGCGCCACCAGGGAGGCCCTAATATATATATATTAAATATATTTTAAAATATATTATATTATATATATTATATATTATTAATATATTATTAATATATTATATATTAATATATTATATTAATATTCATATATTATGTTATATATTATATATTATTAATATATTATATATATTATATTTAATATAATATATATTAAATATATTTAAAAATATATATATATATATATTTTAAAAGATTAGATTGCTGAAAGTAGCCTGCAATATGCACCTCTGGATAATCGGAGTTTTCTATCTTGTTTATACATTGTGATCAGGAACACTCTGTCCTGCAGCCTTCCCTTTTTTCTGGGCTCTTTTTTTCCTCCAGGAAAATGGAAACATTATGCTGAGAAAGCATCATGTTAAATACTGTTATTGTTAAAGAATTAGGCACCATGATAGAATCTTTTCTGTGTTAAAGGAATAATCTTCAATTTATCTTCCACCCAACTCAGAAAGATGTTCTTTTTCTAAAAGGAATAGAGTATAAAATACTTCTCCCACTACATATATTTAGCACAAAGCCATTTGACTGAAAACTTGAGTCCACAGGAATCATATGAACGAGCTTCAGGGCTCTCAAATCACCTCTAAAGTGAAATATTTGGTGACAAACGTTTTAGAGCAGAAGTAGACTCATATACATAGTTAATGGGAATTTGACAAGTGAAGTAGATGTGTCCATTTTGGGAGAAAATGATAAGAAATGGTGATCCTGGTGCAAACAAGGGACAAGCACTTTGCAGGGTGTGCACAGTGAATTAGCAGCACAAATTCTCTGGACACAGCATCTGAAGTCAGATTAGGCAAAAACAAAGGCAATTACCTTTGCCGCATATGGCTAAGTATTTTTGCCAATTGCTCAGCATTGAACGGATGTGACTATTCTGTATCTGCCAAGATTCGGTTACAGAAACCACTTCATCTAACTTAGACAGAAAGGGTCTTATAGGCTATTTGTTGGCTGACAGATTTTCAAAGGACCAGGAAATGAAATTTTGCAATATAAAGCCAGCTCGTGAATTTTTACAAATTGTAGCACAATTTTTTTTTAAACAGTAATAAATTTGACCCACTGCACGTCTACCATACACTCAAAAAGTCAGGGGCCAAATACCAGACAGTCAAAGATAATAAAAAAAGAAACATCACCTCCACAATGTACCACTCTGTTTTTACTCCAACTTTTCAAATCATCTTTTTAGTGAATACTGTTATTTGGCCTTGTTTTGTTGCAAGACATCCAGGGAAATATTACTCTAGGGAAGGTATTTGTCATGTAAAGAAACACCAAAATGAAGTCTTAGGCAGACACATTGAATAGATATTGAATATATTATAATTCTTCGTTTGTTTCTTATGCTTATCCCTAACCTTGATTTGGAATAAAATGCATGTATTGTCATCCAAGATAGCAAAGATATCTTTCTTGATTATTTTAAATTCTAGCCAATTGTCTTTGCATATATAATATGGATATGTTGACTTGGTAAACATGACCTTAATTTTCCCTTAAAATTCAGCCACACTAACTGGGAAAAACAAAATAAACAATGCCTGTCAGAGAATTTACAATAGCAAGATATTTCTATATAGATGAGCTAATTTTCACAGTAGCAGAATTTCATCTTATGAAGCTTCAAAAGGTGGACTTCTATTTGAAATTGGGAACATGCAAATCTTAAAACTAAATTCCCCCATGTTCTATCTAAGACACACACACACTTGGGGGAATGATAGATAGATATTATCTATCTAACACAAAAAGATAGTTCATAAGAAGATTGACAATTAAGCTACTTCTAAAATCTGGATGGAATACAAGTTAATTTTTTCGGTCAGTAGCACTGAATGGAAGAATTGTGGTCTTCAAAAGATCTATCAGGAAATAAGAGATTTCCGGCTAACCTGAATGAAAGTATAATTGCACTTTATTTTTCTCTGTTGTTTGAGTTTCCCCATCATTCTTTTTTGAAGATCCACCTATTTAGGATCTAATTCTTGTTTGAGGTTTTTATCGTATCTTACTGAGGATCCATGTAATTAGGGCCTCAGATATCTAGGATATGTGACAAGTAAATAAACAGAAAATTAATAGCAATTTATTATTTAATACTGTTTTTTCATTTCCTCCCACTCAGTCATTCTCTCCGTCTGTCTTTTTCTCTCTCTCAGTGCATCCATGCAATCTATCATCTTGTGTCTATCATCTGTCTGTTTGTCTATCTAGCTACCTAATTACCTACCTACACCTACCTACCTACCCACCCATTTATTGAAAATCCACTTCCCTTTTTTTCTTCCTGCAGACCCCCAAGCCCTGTTGAATGCAGTGCTCTTTACTCTGCACCTGCCTAATAGCAACTGTTGCACATATTTTCTTGCTGTGGTAGGAAATATTATTCCGTAAGTCTATCCATTTCCATTGCTTCAACTTTCAACTAGCATATTGATGCTCCAGAAGGAAAAGAAAAGAGTTAACTATGGATCTGTAACTGGTTCCCTTTCTCCTGGACACTCAAGAGGCAACGATGATCTCAGTACAGTGTACTTGTAAACATTCCAATGGTATTTATAGTACCATAATACCAGAGGAAGCTTGGAAGTATTAGAACCATACTGCCAATTAAAACCTGGTTCAAATGGCTCCTTCGGGAGTCTAAATCAGCCCTACTAAGCTCATTCTGCTCTCATTCCCCCACTTAGCCCTGTGCACTGGACGTGCCCACACGTCTGCTGGCATCTGTAGGTATGCTATTTATGGAAAATACGCAGATCTAGAGGTGGTTATATTTTCTCTGAGAAAATGAATCTGTATGATCTTCAAGGCCAGAGGCTATGCTTTTTATTTACCCCATATAACACCTGAATAGCTTTCCTCTACACAGAGGTAACCCCATAAATTTCATGCTAACGAATGCATCACCCATTCATGAGCCCCCAGTTGATACTTTTTGTCTTTTTCTACCTGCAAGTTGAAGTGTACATTTCAATTAGAGCTCCAATTACTGAACAGAAAGATTTGTCACAGAAAGCAGAATAAGCAATTTGTCATGTTGTTTTCATGAAGCTATAAAATCATATTTCAAACTCAAAGTGATATTCGGGGATTACTATACCATATCCTGAAATTCATAAAATACAATGTATGTGTGCATAACAGATGAAGTGCATTGCACAAATGAAAATGATTGCAGAACACAGGGTTAGTAAATCAATTTGTGAAGCACTTCAGGATGAAAGTCACTGTACAATAAATACAGGTTGTGGAAGAATGCGTATTTGTTGTGTGAATACAATCTCCTCTGCCTAGAAGTTTTTAACCCCATAAAGATCTCTGGAAAGATTTTAAAACCTTCTCTCTAACATAACATGCACATACTTTTAATGGAAGTGGTTCTTTATATGGCAAACACTGATTTCCTTATTGCTGCTTCTGGTTTCACTTCATACAACCATGGTTTGACTCAACTACAGGTCTGTCTCCAGTCTTTTCTTATTAAATACGGGTTCTTATGTCTTTAATTTTCATTTAGATCCAGCTGGTTGCCATCACATGAACAAGGAGTTGTTTTACTTTTTCACTTGTTTGCTGGTTTTATAAGGCTCTGTACAGTTTTGGGGGGTGGTGATGGGGAGGTACAGCTGCATCTCTGTGTGCATAAAGAGTTGTTCTTTGTTTTGATTTGTTAGTTTGTTTGGGTTTTTTATATTCCACATATGAGAGAAACCATTCCAAAATTCTATCATTTTCAAATTTATTTTACTTAGATAATTGCCTCAAGTCCCATCCATGTTGTTCCAAAAGGCAAGGTTTCATCTTTTTTTATATATTTTAATCGAATTTCACTGAGCAGACATACCACAACTTCTTTATCTAGTTGTCCATTGATGGGTATTTTGGGTGTTTCCATGTCTTAGCTGTTGTGATACTGCTGTGAATATTGGGGTGTATATGTCTTTTCAAATGTATATGTGTTTTCATATTACTCAAATAAATAATTCAGATAGGTATTAGATCGCTCAGTGGAATGTCTTTTCATTTTGAAGATAGCTTCTTTCACTGTGCAGAAGTCTTTTAGTTTGATGTTATTCTACATGTTTAATTTTTCTTTTGTTTTCTCTGCTAGCCTAGTCAAATTCCCTACAACATCTCTAAGACCAATGTAATGGAATGTATTGCATTTGTTTTCTCCTATGTACTTTGTGGTTTCAGGTTGTACATGCAATTTTTTAACAATTTTGAATTAATTTTTGTATATGTTGTGAGATAGCGGTTCAGTTACAATCTTTTACATGTGACAAGTTTTCTCCAATGTTCTTTTTTTTAAAAAAATATATTTATTTATTCATCTAAGAGCTGGGGTGTAGGCCAGAGGTGTGAGGGGGTGAGAGGATTCACCAGACAGAGTGGCGAGCAGAACAGGCAGATCGACTGAAATACACTGCTTAGGGGAGCAGCAGGTGAGGCAGGAGAGGTCTGCTCTGCCATCATGTGGGAAGTTCCCTGGCTTGGGATCGAACTCAGCCACAGTGGCTGGCAATAGCTTGATAGTACTGGGACTTAACTCCTTGTTCTACCAGGTAGGCTCCTCACCAACATTCTTTATTGAGGATACCTCCCTTTTCCATTGCATACTCATGGCTCCTTTGTTGTAAATTAACTGTCTACATCTTTTGGGTTCATTTCTGGGCTCTCAATTCTTTTCCATGGATCTATGTGTGTATATCCCAATACCATATTGCTTCAATTGCTATCACTTTGTAGTATGGTTTAATCAAAGAATGTGATACCACCATTCTTCTTTTTTCTCAGGATTGCTTTGGTTATCCATGGTCTTTTGTGGTTCCATAAAAATTTTAGTAGTGTTAGTCTTTGAGGAATGCCATTGAAACTTTGACAGGGATTTTTGTGTTTTATTTTGGGGAAAAAAAGAATATCTTAATATATAACAACTTTGGGGAAAACTCTAGGACAAAATTATGGACAAAATAATATATCATCTGTATTTCATATTTAACAAATAATGTATTCTTTTCATATTTGGAAATTAGAAACTCCCTATCATTTGCTAGTATGTAAACCATAAAACTCTTCTACAGCCAGTTATTAAACCTAGTTAAGAAGTTGAATAACTTAATTTTAATTAATTTTTAGTGGTCACGTATGTCAAGATTGTACGTTTTGATGTTTAATCTTTTCCCATTAATCTCATGATTGTGCAGTTGTAGTCCATTTTGCTAATTACATATTTTTTTTGTTTTGTTATTTTTATTTGTGTCTTTTACATTACTGTATATTCCCCGTAGGTTTCCCACCACTAATTCATCTGTGTACCGTCACCATAGTCCCTTGTTCTCCCCTCTCCCCTGTTCTGAGCCCCAGTCCTCCCCCCTCTCTCGCTGATTGTTTCTCTTGTATTTGGTTCCCCTATATTCCTGTTATAAGTGAGACCATTCGATATTTTTCTTTTTCCTTTTGGCTTATTTCACTGAGCATGATCCCTTCTAGTTCCACCCATGTTGCTGCAAATTTCATGTGTTTATCTTTTTTGAATGCTGAATAGTATTCCATTGTGTATATGTACCACATCTTCTTTATCCAGTCATCTATTTTTGGACATCTGGGTTGTTTCCATACCTTTGCTATTGTAAAGAGTGCTGCAATAAACATACGGGTGCATGTATCCTTTTGGATTAGTGTTTTTGTGTCCTTTGGGTAGATTCCCAAAAGGGGTATTGCTGGGTTGTATGGTAGCTCCACGTTTACTAATTTGAGGAAACTCCATACGACTTTCCATAGTGGTTAGACCAGTTTGCATTCCCACCAGCAGTGTAGAAGAGTTCCTTTTTCTCTACATCCTCGCCAGCATTTGCTGTTGCCTGTTTTTTAATGTGCACCATTCTCACTGGCGTGAGGTAGTATCTCATTGTGGTTTTGATTTGCATTTCCCTGATTATAAGTGATGTTGAACATTTTTTGATATGACTGTTGGCCATTTGCTTTTCTTCTTTGGAGAAGTATCTTTTTAGCTCTTCTGCCCATTTTTTGACTGGATTGTTGACTTTGTTTTTGTTGAGTTGTGTGAGCTCCTTGGAGATTTTAGTTATCAGTCCTTTATCAGTTGCATTGTAATTACACATTTTTTGACTACTAGAGAGATCCTCCTCTTTATTTGAACTGACTAGCTAAAGAGTTTCCTCACATATATTTTTGCCTTCCTTATAGCTTGGTTGACTGATTATGTCACTTGAACCTCTCTGTCTTTTGGTCTCCTTGTGTATCACTCAGTTTATTTTCCCCAGAGTCTACTTTGCTAGTGTGGATGGAAATAAGGGGAACGATGTCTTATTTCCCTTACTGTTGGTAAAATATCAATGGTACAAATGTGAGTTGTTATGGCTTCTTTCTAAAGCAGTCTGAAAATATGTGTAATATGAAAACATATGTAAATACAAGTTTTTAAGTGTATACATACAAACATATAGATGTTTCTAGCAAATTATTCTTTATATTTCATGGTCATAAATTAGGTAATAAAATAATAAATAGTTAATGCAAACCAAAAAAGAAAAAAAATAGTAGGGCTCTCTACAGACTGTTTAACCTCAACTTTCAATCTACTTTGGAAATGACTTGAAATAAGAAAGGATTGTCACATCCTTAAGTACTACCATATGCACAGACTTTCAACATGTGTTCAAGACCCATAAAATGATTATCCATCCATTTCAAGCCAGTATGCTCACCATGTGGATTATAGTGATGAATGAGACTGCCAGAATTTCCACCTCATAGAATAAGCAATGTAGTCTGGGTGCAAATGTATAGTTATTATATTGCTATGAAAAAAACAAAAACAAAAACAAAATGCATCATGTTCACATGTGCAAAAGTTTAGGGCTCTAACTCAGTAGGAAGGAGACAGTCAAGGATCACTGCCCCCAAATAACTAGGGTGAAGACAGTAGCAGGAGTCAATTTGGATGTTAGCTGGTGAAGGCAGATAAAGTTCAATTGATGATCTGTAGAAGTTCAAAACATAATAAATGCCAATGCGTAGATGCCAAAATAGAAATGACTTTTTCTTCAAACAGTGATATTGAAGTGCAGTAGAGAAAGGAAGGCATAAGATGCTGGTAAAAGTTCAGGTAAATAAGGAAGGCAGAAATCATAAAGATACTGGAAGGTCATGATACCAATTCAGATTTTCTCATAAACCCTAAGTTTATTAGATCACATAGGAAAAGAAACTGTAGTGAAAAAAGCAAGATTGAGACGGCATAATATGAATTCCATCACAGCAGATTAAAAGTGAATAAACAGACTTGTTATTGAAGAGTCTTTTGAGAATTCATCTTTCTCAAAACTGTCAAATACTCCTGTGAGGCCACTAAGATGTGTATAGTGATGTCAAAGCCATTAAAACACATTATCTTACGTTTATAATATGTTTCAGATGGAGCAGATTTAATGTTTACTTCTCTTCTTACAAGGAATTGTTGTTATTGGTGCAAAGATATATTTCTTGGTTTGGGATAGATTACAAATGATGAGTGACAAGTGCATAATTAGTAATTATCTCAAAAGTTATCCCACTTATCATCAATTCTAAAAAATTGTTAACTCCAACTACCCTAATCTCAGCAAACAATAACAATGAAACTACAAAAAAATATTAAAACAAGAAATATTGAATCTCAGGTGCCAATTTCATTTTTACCAAATATGTATATGATTATATTAAGGGCAAGTTTAATGTGGTAATGCAGAGACGCAGGAGACATATGAAGTGCCTTATGAATCTCTAAAGAGAGCCATTACTTCTATCTGAAGTGACTGGAAATAGCAAGATCTAAGGTAGCATTAAACTAGCTCATGAAAAATGACTAAGAGGTTTATAAATAGAAATGGAAGTAAGGGAAGTTGTCACCAGACAAGAAGCCAACAGCCACCACTATGAGTTATAGTAGAGTATGATTTTTGTGCAGTAAACATTTCTTTTTGAATGTAGTCTATTCAAGAAAGAAATAGTTGATAATCTAGTTATGAAGAAATAGAAATAGTTGATAATCTAGTTATGTCTCAGTAGGGGAGATTGTGGCACCTAGCTGAAGGGTGATGGCAGTTACATCAAGCTATAAGAAAAACACGTGTTACCTTCCCCAGGAAGCAGATGAAAGACTCACAAGCATGTGGGAGGAGCTACAGAAGACATTTGAGAAGGGGTAGGCAGAGTAGCAGAGAAACGCCCATCACCAATTAGTCAGGCCTCAAATTGTAAGAGGGTGGTCCTCAGGAAAGGGGAGTGTTCCAGGTTCTCTGCCCCACCCAAGGGAGGCTGGAGCTGAGCAGGAGAGATAAGAAGACAGAAAGGAGCAAAAGGAAGAAAGTGAGCAGGACGGAGCCAGAAAAAGTACAAAAAGATGTGGGTGAGAGACCCGTGGGGAGGTAACAGTGGCAACGTTGATCTTGGTTTTGATTTTGCTCTTAACCTCCCAGACTTGTCTGACTGTTTCAGACCCTTTTCGATGGGTCCCTGCCGAAAGGTTTCTTAAACTCATGGCAGGCTTTCCAGCCTTGCCTTGGGCCAATCCCATTTGGGTGAACTTTTGCCCACAAGGAAATAGGCAGAGCCTATTTAGAATGGGCAGGTTTGGGGGTCCTGGGGGTGGCCCTGTCCCTGCCCTATAACAAAATAAGTTTAAACCCTTTCTCCACATATTTTCATGTGTGACTATAGGAAATTGTGTGTATTCCCTGAATCTTGGTTTTCTAAGAATTACTATTATTATTAGAGATAAAGCACACATAAAACCCTAATATAGGCGGTATTGCTAAATGGTATCTATTTTTAGTAGAAATTGGTCTACAGGAGAGCACTGAATACTTACTCAATAAAACTGATTAGCTGGTTAGTGTGTGGGAGCAAAGGATCATCCTCTGTTGTGGAGACACAGGGGCCTCTGGACAGTGAAACATACTTTAGAAATCTGTAAAGTGCTGAAGAAAAAAAAAATCTGTTATTTCCCTGAAGATTTGTATTCCAAAAACCAACATTAACATTCTCTTCATTCCTAATTCACTTTTCAAGTAAAACATGGAAATTAAATGAAACAAAGTATAATAATGTTTTCCCTGCTAGAGTTGATATCAGTGTCCAGAGTCACAGATTTGCCATGAATAACTCATCGAGTCATTAGCATATCAAAGCCAGTCTCCTTTCACTGCTTTTCACCAAGTGGCTGAGGTCTTTGATTTGAACTAAACAACATTTGGGCATGTTGTTACTTCACAAAAGATTAGTTAATGTAGAGAACCTAATCTCCTATCATTTGGGACATTTGGTATTAAATCAAATACTTAAGAAACAAGTCCATAAGTGAATGTTTTGCAAGAAATGCTGCAGCTCTAATCTGCTGCTTTCATCCTGAAAATTCTGTTGTAATATGACCCACTTTAGAGGAGGGATATATATTTTTTTTTTTGTCACAAGCAATTTCATGGTTAGATACACACTTTGTTCAAAATTACATGAAAAATCAAGAAGGAAACAAATTCCACATAGAAAATCCTGCCATCAAATAAGACTGGGAAATAACAGAAGTCCTATCACCCAGGGAAGCTCAGAAAGGAAGTGGGAGATTGAACTACCTGAAGGGGGATTCACAGATTGTTTAATCTTTAGACTGAATTTGAGTTTCAGACAAGAATAAAGAGATTGAGAATAGTGCCGCAATGAACATATGGGTGCATGTATCCTTTCGAATTAGTGTTTTTGTGTCCTTCGGGTAAATTCCCAAAAGTGGTATTGCTGGGTCATGTGGGAGCTCCATGTTTAGGAGTTTGAGGAATCACCATACAGCTTTCCATAGTGGTTGGACCAGTTCACATTCCCACCAGCAGTGTAGAAGAGTTCCTTTTTCTCCACATCCTTTCCAGCATTTGTTATTGCCTGTATTTTTGATGTGTGCCATCCTCTCAGGTGTGAGGTGGTATTTCATAGTGGTTTTGATTTGCATTTCCTTGATTATAAGTGATGTTGAGCATTTTTTCATGTATCTGTTGGCCATTTGCTTTTCTTCTTTGGAGAAGTGCCTTTTGAGCTCCTCTGCCCATTTTTTGACTGGGTTATTGGCTTTGTTTTTGTTGAGTTGTGTGAGTTCCTTGTAAATTTTTGTTATCAGTCCTTTATTGGATGTATTGTGTGCAAAGATCTTTTCCCAGTTGGTAGGGTGTCTGTTAGTTTTGGTTAATGTCTCTTTTGCTGTACAGAAGCTTTTTATTTTGATGTAATCCCATCTGTTTA
>PVIJ01022531.1:0-16000 GCA_004024925.1 Scalopus aquaticus
GGGGGTCAGCAGGAGGGTCAGCAGGAGGGTCAGCAGGGGGTCAGCAGGGGTGTCAGCAGGAAGATTAGCATGAGGGTCAGCATGGAGCATGGACGTCATGAGGGTCAGCATGGAGTGTGGCCACCCAGGTAGATCACCTGTTTGCAGTGTCCAGGGTTCATTATGTGGCGTGGCCCGATCGGTGGCCTTGGGATTCACTCAGGCCCCAGGCACTGCCCAATGCCCAAAGGTGGGGCCGAGGTCACATTGTTCTCTCCAGACGGAGCTGCCTCCATAGGGAATCAGCCCTCAGCTTAAAGCATCAAGCCCTCCTCCTGCAGTCACTCCTGTCACCTGGCAAATTCTAAAATGCTGGCGGCACCTCCTGGGACAAAGGGCAGGCATATGCCCTTCTCCCCACCAAAGATGGATGAGCCCTTTCTCCTCCATGCAATTCCAAAGGCTGAAGTAGCCCACTGAGGTTTAATTTTAAATTCTTTGATTACTTGTGGGGCTGAATATCTTCTTGTATTCTTATCAGTTTGGTTTTCTCTTCCACATAAGCCTTTGGTTCTTTCCCCCGGCTGAGTTTTGTGCCTTATTTAGACCGGTCAGAGAAATTTAAAATCTGTATTCCAGAAATTGCTTGTTTGCCAGCCTTTCTCAGATTTGGGCTTAACTTCCCCTCTCTGGGATATTTTGTTTTTTAAAGATTTATTTATGCATACAAGATCTGGGGTGCAGGCCAGAGGATTCCCCAGAGAGAGTGGGGAGCAGAACAGGGGATCCACTGAAATCCACTGCTGAGGAGGCAGCAGGAGACAGGAGAGGTCTGCTGCGCCCTGTGGGTCAGCCCCGGCTCAGGCCACAGCGGCTGCTGACAGCTTCATAGGGCTGAGACTTAACCCCTGCGCCCCCAGGGAGGCCCCTCTGTGGGTCTGGTGTCTGTTAAAGTGGGAGCAGAAACCCTCACCTGTCCTGGGCGTGCTTGGCAGGTGTCCTGCCGAGGGGACACTCCCTGCTGCCCGCACGGCCGTTCTGCGCCCCCTTCTACATCACAGCCATGCTGTTTGCGTCTAACAAACACCCTAACCTGACAGAAGGGGTTTGCGTGCCTGGGGCGGCAGATTGTGCTGTCCCCGCGTGAGAACTCGCTTGTCCCGGTCCCACTGATGGGAAAACCTGTCCTTTCCTGAGAATCTCTGGGGCCACCCTGGGCGGGCGCCGCTGTACCACAAGGTGTGGCTGGAGCTGACCGCGCTGCTCCCTCAGGGGCCCCTACTGGTCCCTGCCTCATGGGTGTTTCAGAGTCAGTTTATCAAGTGACACAAGAACGAGCTTGAGGTATTCAGGACGATCTTCCACAAACAACAAGCAGCCAAAACGTGCATTTCTCCCAGACCCGCCCGAGGCCCCTCAGCAGCCCTGGCGCAAGCTGCACCTCTCTGTTCCAGGGATGGACGGCCGGGCTACTCCTGCGGGCTTGCTGCAGCTGGCGGCCTCCCCCACACTGACCCCACCAGCTCGGAGCGACTGACAATGCGGGGATGTCCCAGGCCGGCTGCCCTCTGGTGGGGGCTTTTTGTGAGACCAAAATAGGCACCGAGGGAGGACAGGAGACCCCACTGGGGCCTTGCGGGAAGTGTGCACCTGCCTTGCTCTCGCTGGGCCTCTCAGGGTCCGAAGCTCTCACCCGGAGCCCGCTGCTGAGCTCCCTCTCCTCGGCGCCTCAGCCTCACGCCCAAGCCTTCATCAGTCGCTACTGGAGGTCGTGCTTTCTTCTAAAATGTTTAGTTTTGGGCCTCCCTGGTAGTGCAGGGGTTAAGTCTCAGCACTAAGAAGCCATTGCCATCCACTGCAGCACGAGTTCGATCCCCGGCCAGGGAGCTTCCCACAGGGTGCAGCAGACCCCTCATGTCTCCTGCTGCCCCCTCAGCAGTGTGTTTCAGTGGATCCTTCTGTTCTGCTCCCCACTCTGTCTGGGGAGTCCTCTCGCCCCCCACACCTCTGGCCTGCGCCCCAGCTCTTGTGTGCATCAATAAATAAATCTTACTAAAAATTTTTGGTTTTTAGGGTATCCCTTTGCCATAAAAAATATAATTGACAAGTGTCTATCTTTTTGGCCTGTGCTCTGAATAAGTTAATATTTAGAATCACCTTCTGAGACGCTTTCCACGTCCCGGGCTTCCGAGCAACCGGACACCACCATGAGGCGGCTCAGGGGAAGCGGCTCCTGTGTGCTTTACCAGGTAAGTCCTCTGGCCCGGGAGGGGAAACTGAGGCTTAGAGAGCTCCTCACAGTAAAGTTCCACCTCCTGGCAACTTTGACACACCCCTCATTCCTCTCCAGAAAAGAATTTGCGGCCCCCTCCCACCCCCTTTCCAGCCCACAGGTAGCCAGGACTCCTGGCCTCTGCTGGGCAAACAGCTGCAGGGTCCTGCCCGCCCACCAGCCTCCCTGCCCCTCGGTGCGCACGGCTCTCTGACCCCATCTGGCCCCATCTGACCGGCCTCGGCCTGGCAGATGCGCCCCAGCACCGCCGCTCCTGGCGCTGACCCCGCCCCACTCCACCGCCCCAGCTCCTTGCACCCCCCCCCCAGCTTCATGGCCCCAGGCCCGCCGCCGCAGCCCCCGAAGATGGAGGCGCGCCTCGCTGGCTGTGGTCGCTGGGTTTATTCCTGCCCTGCCCTGGGCAGATGAGCAGACGGCGCGGAGCTCGCCCCACTCCGCGCGGCACAGGCGGGCAGCGTCGGCCGGAGCGCAGCCGGTCAGCGGTCAGCAGTAGCGGTCGGGCGTCGAGTTTTCCGGCAGGAAGTATCGCTGCAGGGCGGGCCGCAGGGGCAGCGGGGGCCGAGGGCGAGCCGGCCGGGGCCAGTCCGGCGGGAAGGGCCGCGGCTCCACGCGGGGCAGAGGCAGCTTCAGTACCCGGATGCGGCGGTCTGCGTGCCAGGTGTCCTGGGACAGCCTCTGGCCTGGCGGGGCAGGACGACCACCCTCAGGGAGGGCCGAAGCTGGGGCGGCGGCAAGGGCGTGCGGGAGCGAGACTCCAACCCGGACTCGGGGTGCTCACCACTCATTCTCCTGGCGCTCTTCCACACGTTGACCTCCTGGAGCCGGTTGATGGGGTAGTTCCTGGGGGAGGCCAAGGGGCCGCTGAGCTGGCCCCGCGCACACCCCCCCACCCCCGGGCAGGCCCCGCCCCACTTGGCAGCCCCGCCCCGCCTCACCGGCCACTGCTCGGCTGCGGCAGCACCGCCCTGGGCTTCTGCCGGAGGCGCAGGCTGCGGCCGGAGAGCAGGCTCCGGCTCTCGGGCTCCTCCTGCAGGGAGGCCCACAGCTGCGCGCGCCGCTGCTCGCAGAAGAAGTTGAGCGCGTCGATGGCGCTCAGGTCCACCCACTGTGCCCGCGACCAGTCGGTGCGCTCCAGCGGTGGCAGCGCCCCAGGCAGCACGGCGGGCGCCGAGGCGCGCGGGTGGATCTCGGGCAAGGAGGAGAAGGGCGGCAGGATCTCAGACAGCCTGCGGCGGGTCGGCCAGGGGCGCAGCGTGGGGAGCAGCTGTCGGGCCTGGGGCTCCGGGGCGGCCCCGTCCGGCTTTCCAGGGGAGCCAGGGGTCCCAGAGCGGATTGAGGGTGTCACAGAGAAGTGCACGGGCGTGCCAGAGCCCACCGACATTTGCGACTGGGTCTCCTTGCAGGGAGCAGGCAGCGCCAAGGGCTGGGAGACCTTGGGGAGCATGTCTGACAATTTGGCCATAGAGGGGGGCAACATCTCCATCTGCGGGACACGGCCGTGGAGAAAGCCCCTGCCAGGCAAGGCTGCCCACCCCCACCGGCAGGCCCTGGTTCCCGGGCTGAGACCACAGTGCAGGCCCCCGCCGGGGCAGGAGCAGAAGGACCCCGAGAGGGGGCAAGAGATGGGGCGCAGGGCCAGGCAAAGGCTCCCCAGGCTTGGGGGAGGCTGGGGGAGGCTCCAGCTCTGCCCACCTGGATCTTCAGGCGCCGGGTCATCTCCTCCAGTTTCTGGCGGCAGCACCTGCGCAGCGAGGCCTTGGAGCGGAGTTTGTGGGCCTGGGCCCACCTCATCATCTCCTCGAACAGGAAGCCTTGTGGGTCTTTAAGGCCCAGCCCACGCAGCAGCTTCTGGAGCTCAGACCTGGGCAGGAGCGGGCGGCTTAGCAGGGGCCGCCCCGGCGCCTGGAGGCAGGGAGGGCTGCGGGGCCGGCTCACCGGCAGGGGGCGGGCGAGCAGAGGAAGTAGGCCATGAGCTCCAGCACCACCTCGCCGGAATCCAGGGAGCAGGCCAGCAGCAGCTGCAGCGCCAGCATCACGAACTGCTTCTGCGTGGGGTCCTGTGCCGGCCAGAGCACCGTGGTGGGGCCGGGCGGGGCGGGGCCAGACGGGGGCGGGGCCAGACGGGGCGGGGGCGGGCGGGGCGGGGCCGCACCTGCAGGCTGGGGGGCTGGTCCAGGTTGAGCAGGCGCATGAGGAGGGCCTGCAGCCGGCCGCGCAGCTCCAGGCTCAGGTTGGGCAGCAGCCTCAGCAGCGCCCACAGGATGTACACCCGCTCAGCCCAGGGGGCGCCCTCCAGCAGGCCCAGGAACAGCCCGGCCAGGCCCTCCATCGTGGCGCCCTCAGGGTACATCTGCAGGGGCGGGCACTGAGCCCGGATACCGGCCCCCTCCCGCCCCCAGCCCCCTTTCCCAGGCGCCTGACTAGCCCGAACCTCAAGGGTGAAGATGGGAAACAACTTTTTAAACCAGTTCTGGATGACGAAGAAATGTAGGAAACTGGGCAGGTGCCTGTAGCGTTCTTCCCAGAGCAGGAGCGCGGGAGGGGAGCCGGTGTCCGCTGCCACTTTGTCCTGGCGGCCCCGGGGCCCCCGGAGGGACTCCACCAGGGCCAGCTCAGAGGGCTGGGGGGGAGGCGGGAGAGCAGGCAGCCGGCCTGCCCAGCTCCCCTCGCCCCCTGCCCGCCCGCCCGGCAGCCCTCCCTACTGGCATCGCCGGCTCCTTGGACTCCAGCAGTTCGGAGAGCTGGCTGGGGGGGCTCTCGGAAGCCGAGGACCAGGAGACACACCGGTCCTCCCAGGCCTGCTCCTCGTCCTCCAGGCTCGGCTTCGGCTGCCACTTCCCGGTGTGGCGCCTTTCCCAAGGCGTCCACAGGCCGTCCTCGCACCGGCCCCTCTGCGGAGAGGCCAGCGCGTGAGCGCCCCCGGCCCCCCAGGCCCCCGCGGAAGGACCCGCTCGCCGGCCCTTGCCTTGCTCTTTCCGTCGTCCGCCAACTCGGTGAGCGCCCCGAGGCCGCTGACCTCCCGCTGCAGCCACATCTGCCTCAGCACCACCGAGTTGGGCACGAAGCTGGGGAAGCGGATGGGCGGCCGCGAGCTCTGGAGGCGGGGCGGAGCAGGTGGGCGGGGCCTGGCTCGGGGCCCCAGGCCCTCCTCCTGCGCTCGCCCCGGCCACAGGGGGGCGGTCTGGACGCCGCTGGGTGTCCCCACAGCCCCAGGGCCAGTCCTGGAGCAGGGCGCCCTCAGGCAGCCGGGGAGGGCAGCGCAGGGAGGGCCTGCCCTCCACTCTGCTGGGGGCGGGGGGAGGACCCTGGTCTCCCCTGGCCAAGGGCCCCGCCCCCCCGCACCGCCCCTGGGGCCGAGGCCTGTTGGGGAGCACTGACCCCTGCTGACAGGAGTGCTGGCCCCCGCAGGGTGCGGGGATGTGGCCTTGCGGGTCTGGCTCAGACACGGGACTTTGCAGAAAGTGCATACGGGGCCTCTGTGGAGAAGGAGGGGTCCTCACCTGGCTGGAGCAGATGGTGGCGGGAAAGAAGCCCCGGAGCTTGGAGAGCGGCTCCTGGGGCCGCCGCTCGGGCAGCAGCGGGACCTGGGCCGGGACAGGCGCTCAGAGCCGGCCGGGCGTCCGCAGCCGCACCCCGCCCGGGGCCTCACCCTGTGCTGCAGCCGCTCGGCCAGCGGCTCTGGGGCCAAGGGCGTCCTCGCTCGGAGCGGCTCCTCCCGCAGCTGCAGGTGCAGACTCAGCCCCAGGCAGGAGCTCAGGGAGGAGCTGGCCAGCAGCTGGCGCAGAGGGGAAGTCAGGGTGGGCGGGCGGCCGGGCGGGCGGGGGAGGGCCGAGGCCTCACCTGGGAGGCCTGGCTGTGCACCGCTGGGTGGGCAGGGGGGCCGGGCCGGAGGCCTTGGGGAGGGTGGGCCAGGCGCTGGCGCGGGGCTCCTGGGCCCTGCGGCGTCCTGGTGGCCGGCACCGTCCCCTCTTCGAGGCAGACCCCCGCCTGCCCGAGACTGGCGGCGGCTCTGGACAGGGGCCGCGGGTCCCAGGCCCCCGTCTCCCTGACGAGGGCCGCGGAGCTGCACGGGGGGGGCTCCTCTCCAGCGTGCTTGCCCTGCAGGGGCGGCAGGGAGAGGCCACGGCTCAGGCCGGGGAGGGAGGGCCGGGCCGGGGCTAGGGGGCCCGCGCCCACCAGCAGGCCGGGGCCGTAGATCAGACACAGGTAGTTCTCAAAGGCTTCTCGGCGCTGCTCCCCCGAGGGCGGGCGCCGGGCCTTGGGGGCCAGCAGGCTCCACCTCAGCTGCTGGAGGTCGTGGTCCCGAGCGACGAGGGCTGTCAAGTCCTGGGGTGGGGTCAGGGGTCAGTCCGTTCTTCCTTCCGTCTGGCCACGTGCCACCCAGACCGGCACAGGGCCGGGGCAGGGGCCTGAGCCCGCACCCACCTCCTCCAGCACTGGCTGGCTGCGGGGGGCCAGGCGGCGGGGGGCCAGAGGCAGGGCTGTGCTGGGGGCAGACAGGAGGGCAGAGCTGGGCCCAGGGCCGGGGTGCTGGCAGGGCCCAGCACACAGCTGGGAGTGGAGTGCAGGGCTGGGGCAGTGCGCTGGCCAGAGGGGCCAGGGCGAGGCGAGAGGGCCAGGGGCAGCTTCCAGGGCAGTCTGGCAGGCTGCCAGCAGACCTGAGGTTGGCCGCCCCGTGCAGGTGGGTGAGCCTCTGCAGCTGGGCGGAGGGCAGCAGCTCTTGGTCGGTCAGCGGCAGTGGAGGGTCATCCACCACTTCGGGGACTTTGTTGTGCAGCTTCTGACGGGGGAGAGCAGCCTAGAGCCCTGGCCAGAGGCCCGTCGGCCGCAGCAGCCCCCGCCCACCCCGCGCTCGCCGCACCTTCACCAGGTAGGATGTGGGCAGGTAGAGCTGGTGGGACACCAGGCAGAGGCGGGAGCCGATGGCCAGCACCAGGTCTCCAGTGTTGCTGCAGAAGGTCAGGGCCTGCGGGGCACCGTTCAGCTGCAGGAGCCTGGAGGGGTTCGGGGGCGAGAGTCCCAGTCCCTGCTTCGCAGAGTGGGAAACAGGCACAGGAGGAGCGAGGCTCTCTCCCTCTCCCCTGCCCAGCCTCAGTCTCTGATGGGAGCAGAGGTAGGAGGGCCTGACCGGCTGCTCCAGGGCCCTGGCCCGGTATGGCCCGGCCCCCTGCACTCCCAGCTCCGCCCCTGTACGCCCGCCCCGCCCCCCAGCCCCATCCTGGCCGACCCCCCCCGGCCACGCCCCCGTCTGGGCCCACCCCAGCCCTGCCCCAGCCGTCCGGGTCCCAACCTGGCCGCCCCCGCCCCTCCCCGCCCCGCCCGCCCAGCCCCGCCCCTGCCCTGGCCGCCCCGCCCACCGCAGCAGGCGGTTCTCCGCTGTCCAGATGCGGACCGTGCAATCCAGGCTGGAGCTGGCATACAGCTTGAGCGTGGGGCAGCAGCAAAGACCTGGGGGCCGGGGCGCAGGGTCAGGGGCTGGCGTGGAGCGGCGGCCCGGGTGTCCCCTCCGTCCTGCCCTTTACCCGTGATGTGGTCCGTGGGGTCGTCCTGGGGGCGGTGGTCACAGCGGGGGTGTCCGTCCAGGCCGAACTGCACCAGTCCGTAGGTGGCCGTGTCCGGGTCCTCGAAGGCCACGGTGACGCGCCTCCCCAGGGCGCAGAGCATGGCAGCCGGGTGGCAGGAGGCGAAGGCGCACAGCAGGCTCAGACTCTCCTCCGCGTACGGGAAGACCCGCCACACCTTCACGGTCAGGTCTCCTCCTGCGGGCGGGCAGCGGGAGCGGGGGCTGGGCCTGGGGGCGGGCAGGGCTTCCTAGGCCGGCCCCGGGGCGGGGAGCTACCCACCCGAGGACACGATGCTGTTCCAGGTGGACGCCATGGCAGTGACGGGGCCCGGGCCGTGCGCCTCCACGTGGAAGACGGGCTTCAAGGAGCGCCACTCCAGCACCGACAGCGCGCCGTCCGTGTGCCCCACCACGGGCAGGAACCTGCGGCAGCAGCGCGCGTTGGCTGGCCGTTGCCCAGCGGCCCTGCCCCGCCTCGCTCGGTGGCACCCACCGGTTCTTGTCTTTCCAGGGCCGGGTGGCGTCGCCCAGACACAGCTCACCCCGCTGCTGGCGCGCCATCTCCCAGGAGGCCAGTGCGCTGTCGGCGTCCCTGAGGTGGCTGTAGAGGTGCAGGCAGCAGGGCCGGGGCGCGGGGGCCGGGGGCGCGCACACGCGGTGCAGCACGCGCATGGGGCAGCGCGCCGCGTTGGCGCACACCAGGTGGCCAGCGCGCGTCAGCAGCCACAGGGCTTCCCGCGGCAGGCAGTAGGCCACCGCGGCTGCGCAGTCGTCGGGCTCGAGCAGCAGCGCGCTCACCGTCCGCCCGGTGGCCACAGACACCAGGTAGACGGAGCCGTCGGCGCAGGCGCACACGAGCCGCGTGGGCAGGGGTGGGCACAAGGGAGTGGGCAGGGCGGGTGCCACCTGTAGGTGGAGGATCGGTGCGGACAGCTGCGCCAGCGGCGAGTACAGCTCGCTCAGGCGCCACAGCTCCACGCTCCTGGCGCGCAAGGACATCACTGGCCAGCCGGCGGCCGCGGGGGCCAGCAGACTGCCCACCAGCCCCGAGGGCCCGTCCTGGCACCGGCAGCTCAGTGCCACCTCGCCCACCTGCGCAGCAGCCTGCAGGTCCCACGTGCGCAAAGTCCCGTCCTGGGAGGCGGACAGCAGGAGGCTGGAGTTCGGGAGCACTGCCAGTCCGGTCACCGGGCCTGAGGGGTGCCGGTCACGCCCACCAGACGGAGGGGAAGGGAGCTCTCCGGCCGGGTCGCCCAGCAGCCCCAAGTCCGGTCAGCGGGCGGAGGGTCAGGAATGCCCAGAGCTCTCGAGGCAGAGAGAGGGGGGGATGGGGGAAGCGGCGGGGCGGGGCCCAGAGCCACCGAGGCGCGCACCTGTGTGGCCCACGAACACCGTCCGGATCTGCCAGTCGGCCTCCCAGACCTTCACGGTGCTGTCCCGGGACGCCGTCGCCACGGCCGCCACCTCGCCGCAGTACGCCAGGTCCGAGATGGTGCTGGGGCGCCGCGAGGCCCGGCTCTCAGTGCGCATGCGGGCCGGCTGCCCCCCAGACCGCCCGCCCCGCGGCCGGGCCCTCACGTTTTATGCAGGTCCCGCCGCACGTCCGTGAGCGCCCAGGCGTGCAGGTCAAAGGTGAGCACGGAGGAGCCATAGGCCATAAGGCAGCGTGGGGCATGGTGGGGGGGCGAGGGTCCCAGCACCAGCCGTGTGAGTGTCCCTGGGGGGCCCGGCGGTGGCCCCAGGGGCGACCCACATGGCACCAGGCGGCGGCCCCCCAAGCGGAACTTCCAGAGGGCCAGGGTGCCGCCCGCTGCCGCCACCACCAGCAGCCCCAGGTCGGGCACGGGCAGGCAGCAGAGGGGCGCGTGGCCGGCCACCGTGCCCGCCCCTGGCTGGCTCAGCCAGAGCAGGCTGAGGTCAGGCCGCAGCGTGGCCAACCCCGCGGGGCCCCAGCCCACAAAGCGGCTCACTGCGCTCAGCGGGGCCCCCACTGCCGCCAGCCCGGTGAGGGCCACAGGGGCCGGCAGCTCCTCCAGCATCCAGCCGTCCTCCCTGTGCAGGCGCAGGCGGCCCGCACCGTCCAGCACGACGAAGCGCTGGCCCGCCGGGTCCTGCGCCACGGCCCTCAGCCCGGCCACCACCTCCAGGCAGCGCAGGGGCTCCAGTCCGTGGGTCAGGCGCCGCGCCCGCAGCTCCTCCCTCTTCTCCTGCGGCCAACGGGTGGGGCTGGGCGGCAGGCCTGCCGGGGAGGCCCGCGACCCCGCGCCCGCCCAGTAGAGGGCCCCGCGCCCTGGGCGCACCTTCTCCACGTAGCTGTGCAGGCCCAGGCGCAGCAGCAGCCACAAGGTGCGGGCGCGATCCCGCAGGCTCCTGCCCTGCCACCGAGGGCTCCTGGTGCAGACGTCCAGGAGCGGCTTCGCGAACAGCTCTGCGGGGCAGCGCGGGCGTCACGGCGCGGCCCCAGGCCCGCTGGTGCGGGACGGCCAGCTCCCGGGCGGCGCGTTGGGGCGCAGCCCGCTCACCCTCCTGGGGCAGCCCCGGGTCCGGGATGTTACAGCCGGCAGCATCATACGGGCCCGGGTCCTGGGCCAGGCTGTCGCCTTCCACCGAGAAGGACACGTTTGTGTCAACCGCTCCCGGCTCCATTTACGCGGAGGGTCCAGGCCGCGGCTGCTCAACTGCACCAGCTGCCGTTGCTAGGAGACGGCGCCGACGCGGCTGGCTGCCCCGCCCCGGCCCCGCCCCCACCCCCAGAGCAGGCGCCACAGTAAGTCACAGAAACTTTTATTGGAAACAAACGAGCTGCAGCAAAGTGACACTCAGTGCACGCGGCCCGGGGGGCAGGGTGGGGGCCCAGGCGGGCGCCGGGCAGCCCAAGCCCGGTGGACGACCCCTGGGCCTGCTTGCCGGGTCCTGGGCCCTCGGGCTGGAGTGTACAGACCCAATACAAAATATAAAAATAAACTCTGGGGTTCCACTGCCCCTGCTGCGTCAGTTCCGGGGCAGGCCTGTGCTGGCCCTTCCAGTCGAGGGAGGACAACGGGCCGGTGGGTGAGTGGACATCTGTGGGCTGGAGCCAAAGGGCGAGGTGGGCACAGCCTTGCGGCTGGGGCTGCGCCAGGGTCCTGCGGGCAGCCGGGGCGCTCCTGGGGATGCCCAGGGCAGAGCCGGGCGCTGGGTGAAGCCGGGAAGCTGGGGCCTCTGCTCCTGCCCCTCACATACAGATCACGGGGACCCTGGGGGGGGTGCACAGTCAGTCGGGGCGCCCGAGAGGACCCCCTCCCAGCCCCGCCCCTCACATACAGATCACGGGGACCCTGGGGGGGGCGCACAGTCAGCCGGGGTGCCTGAGAGGACCCCTTCCCAGCCCCGCCCCTCACATATAGATCACGGGGACCCTGGGGGGGGCGCACAGTCAGCCGGGGTGCCCGAGAGGACCCCCTCCCAGCCCCGCCCCTCACATACAGATCACGGGGACCCTGGGGGGGCGCACAGTCAGCCGGGGCGCCGGAGAGGCCCCCTCCCAGCCCCGCCCATGCACCTGTCCTCCATGGCGCTGGTCTCCTCCGGGGCGCCCTCACTGCCCCCCCCTCCGCTCTCCTCCTCCTCCTCCTCCTCCTCTTCCTCGCCCAGCTCCATGTCCAGCTCGTTGCCCACCTCTGAGGGGGTGTAGGTGGATCCGCTGGGGCGAGGGACACCGATCTTACCACCACGCACCCCTCACCCGGACTAAGTGCACGGAGAGCATCCGGGGGGACAGCGGGGGGGGGGGTGCATGGGGTGGAGCGGGGCACCCACCTGACAGGGTGGGGGCAGCGGGGCGGGGGGCAGCGGCGGGGGCGGCGCCCACCTGATGGAGCGGCAGCTGAAGAAGACGATGCGCTTCAACCGCTTGTTGTAGAAGAAGTAGTTGAAGGACCAGAGGCTGCCATCCTCCCCAAAGGGGTCCGAGTCCAGGTCCGGGTTGTAGCTGGGGGCGGGCGGGGGTGTGAGGGCGGCCCGCGGCACGCCCCCGGGGCCCGCAGGGACGCGGCCCACCTGTAGATGTCGCACTCGGCCAAGCAGATCTCCTCGTCCACCGCGTCCCACAGCTGGGGCTTCAGCGCCCGGAAGTCCTCCCGCACGGCTGAGAACAGGCTGCAGTTGACTGCATTGACCACCTGCGAGGGCCACGGGGGCTGAGGCGGGGCGAAGATAGGGCGGCAGGGCCGGGCAGGGGCGCGGGCGGGGACGGCGGGGGCTGCAGGAGTGCGGGCAGGGATGGCGGGGCGGCGGGGGCTGCAGAGGCGCGGGCGGGGACGGCGGGGGCTGCAGGGGTGCAGGCGGGGATGGCAGAGGCTGCAGGAGCGCGGGCGGGGATGGCGGGGACTGCAGGGACAGCGGGGCCGGCAGGGGTGTGGGCGGGGACGGCGGGGCCGGGCAAGGGTGCGGGTGGGGACGGCAGGGACAGCAGGATGGCGGGGGCTGCAGGCGCCCTCCCCCGCCCGGCCCTCACCCAGCTGAGGCTGGGCTCCCGGCTGAACTCGTGGCTTCGGGCCGTGCTGAAGTCGTAGTCGGGCCGGAAGGACTCGTTGAGCGTGGCGATCAGGTAGAAGAGGGTCTTGCGGCTGCACTTGTCGCTCAGGGGGCCCTCGTCCTCGCCTCCTTGGCTCTTGCTCAGCCTGCGGAGAGGAGCGTCAGCGCGGCTGCCCATGGCCGGCCCAGCAGCCCCCCTGGCTCACCTGCTGGGACTGAGGCCCGAGGTCTGGGGGGGGGACAGCGCCTCCAGCACGTGCGGCTGGCCCTCCTGGCAGAACTGCTTGAACATGTGCTTGTCGTCCCCCGCCATCTTGCAGGAGTAGCTCTCGATCCTGCGGGCACAAGCAGGCGCCGAGCACGTGGAGCCACGGACGGCACGCGGCCACGCAGCGTCTCCCGAGAGGCTGTCCCGGGCGCCCCGCCTCACCTGCCGATGATGTGGGCGTCGCCCGTCTCCACGGTCAACTGCGAGTTGATGGCCTCGAAGCTCGAATTCTCCAGCAGCTTCATGTCCTCGGCGAGGGTGTGCTGGGCTCTGAGGGGCTGGTCCGGCCTGAGGGCCAGGCTGGAGGGGAGCCCAAGAGGTCCAGTTACCTGAACCGGGCAAGTCCGGGCCCCGCCCCCCGGCCCCGCCCCCTGCACCCCTTCGAGTCCCGGGCCGGGATGGGGGCCCTTCGGGAATCCTGCTCAGCCTGGGGCTGCCGGTTCAGCCTCGACACCCCCCAGGCGACGCTGCATGGGGTCAGTGAGCCCGCGGCGGCCCGCTCCCGTGCCAGGGTGCAACCGCAGCGCGTCGGGGCTCGGGCCGGTGGTCACCTGGACGGGGCGCCCGCCACTGTCGCAGGCTGCTCTCTAGCGGGGGGAAGGGCAGCCCACAGGCGCCTCCGTGGGCCTCCGCAGGTGCACGTAGTTCCTCCGGGCACCAAGGACCCGAAGGAGGCGCCCGGCCCCGCAGGGCCAGTCCGCGGGGCGCTAGGGAGCTCCAGCCTCAGCGGGGCAGCGCTCGCCTTCCGCCGGGGCCAAGGGGAACCCCAGCCCGTCCGCGGCGAACTACAAGTCCCAGGAGGCAGCGCGCCGGGTACGCACGCGCGGCGGCGCGAGGCCTGCTGGGGGCGGTAGTCCCGGAGGCCCCCGCCGGCGCCGGACACGGGCGGACACCCACCTGCTTGGCTGGGCTCAATCGGGCCGGGTCGGGCTGGGCGGCGTCGGTGCCGGTGCGAAGGCGGTGCGGACCCCGGGCCTCGCGGGCTCCTCAAGACCGGAGAGCGGTGCCACAGCCTCCGCTCGGGCAGCACTGTATCCGGGGGAAGCTCCGCAGCGACGTCCCGTTACTCCCGGCCCCGCCGGCCCGTCCGGGTTGCCACCGCGACATAGCCTCGCCCCTGCACGGCGCCCGACGACCGCGACCGACCTGCCCGCCGACCGCCACAGACCGCCCAGAGAACGAGCGAGCGACCTCTGCCTCCCCCGGCCGGACAACAACAAGCGTCCGCAAGGCCCGGCCCTACGCCCTGAATGGCCCGCTCCAGCCGCGGGGATCCAGAGCTCGGACAGCCATTGGGGGCGTTGCCCGCCACTCATCGCTCCCACTAGTCCTACTGGCTGCGGCCCGTGCCCGTCACTCATCTCGGCCGTGCGAGCCCGCCCTCCTCCCTGGCGCTCATTGGCAGCGGCCCCTCTTCGGCCCCGCCCCGGTGGCCCGGGTTCCGGGGCGGGGCTGGCGGGGCGGGGCGGGGCGCTGTCAGGCTGAAGCCTGCGCGGGGCCCGCCCGAGCCTCCCGGCCGAGGCCGACGTCCCCTCCCCGCCGCGGCTGCGCTTCGCCCCTGACTGCCCCGGCGTGCCGGCCTCCAGGCTCAGCCTGGCCTACCGGTGCCCGGGGGTCCTCGGGCCGCGTCCCTCTGGGCAAAGCGGGAGGGTCGGACTTGGTCCTTCGCGGCTCCTCCCGGAACTCCAGGCTCGCGGCCCGGGTTTCCGGCCGGCGGAGGCGCTCGGCGGACGGGCGCACGGAAGCGGTTCGGAGGGCCGGGCCGGGGCCGGGGCCGACCGGACATGGCACCGCCGGCGGGCGGCGCGGCGGCGGCGGCGGCCTCGGGTCCGGGCTCGGCCGCCGTGCTCGTGGCCGTGGACGCCGCGGTGCGGCCGCTGGGCGCGGGTCCGGACGCCGGGGCGCAGCAGCGGAGGCTGCAGCTGAGCGCGGACCCCGAGCGGCCCGGGCGCTTCCGGCTGGAGCTGCTGGGCGCGGGGCCCGGGGCGGTGAGTGCCGCTCCCTCCGCTCTCGGCTCGCGTGTGTCCGGCGCGGGGGCCGCTGCGCGCGGCCGGCACTGAGCGCGTCTCCCCGCAGGTCGGTGCGCAGTGGCCCCTGGAGTCGGTCTCCTACACCGTCCGAGGCCCCGGCCTGCACGAGCTGCAGCCGCCGCCCGGGGGGCCCGGCGCCCTCAGCCTGCGCTTCCCCGACCCTCAGGAAGCTCAGCGGTGGGCAGCGCTGGTCCAAGGCGCCGCCGTGGAGGGGCAGAATGGTCAGTGCTCACTCGGCCGCCGGGGCTGTCCTGGGGAAAGGCTGGCCGGCGCTCCCAGCCTGGGTCAGGGGCAGTGCTGACGGTCTGGAAAGGCGGGCGGAAAGGGGTTCGGGCCAGGGAGCTGGAGCCTGCAGGACAGGCGGAGAGGCGGCTTGTCTTTCTGGCGGAGACACGAGACAGTGGGCCCTGTGCGACAGCGGGGCTGTCTGTGGCCGCAGGTGACACTTGAGTCTCTTGACCAGGGAGCAGCAGGTGCAGAAGCCGACAAGAGAGTGCATAGGGGCTTTGGGGGTCCTCTTGGGGTTCCTCAGAGGCCTGGCACCGGGTACTTGGGAGCCCAGACCCTTTAGAACCCAGGGCTGGAGAAAGGCTTTCAGCTGCAGCAGCACCGCTGGGTGGGTCCCAGGGAACAGCGAGCAGGGCAGACGGTACCCACTTCTATGGAGACGGGAGCTGCTCGCAGCTCGGGGTGTGCTATGCAGCCGAGGGTCCCTGGGGCTCCTGACCCCGACCTCGGTTCTGCTGCGGGGCTGAGGGGACAGCCCTGGCTGGCAGACAGGGCCTGTGGAAGCCTCTGCAAGGGGCACTGGACTGGGCGGATGGGCCCGGAGCACCCGAGCCCAGGGCTGGGCCAGCGGGCCCCCGCTGCAGTCAGGCGGCACAGGCGCTGGGGCTGCGGCCAGAGCCTGGGGCCCGGTCAGCTTGGGCCTGGCCTTGGGCACCCAGCGCACCCCCGCACCCTCTTCTGCCAGGCAGGGACAGTCCTCCCCCAGCCCTGGGCTCGGAAGTGGGCCCTGCCCCCCACCCCAGTTCCTCTGACGCGCCCGCACCCAAGGGCCCCCAGCCCAAGGCGGATCCGCCCTGGAGTCTGGACGCGATGGAGAAAGGTAAAGGCAGGTGACTGGGGCCGGGCAGGGGTGGCCGGCGCCCAGCTGTGTGGCTCCGTCTCCCTGCAGAGGACCTGGCTGGGCGGCTGACCCGGGCCATCGAGGCCGGGGACAAGAAAGGGGCAGCCCAGGCAGCAGCGGTCCTGGCCCACCACCACGTGGCCCTCAGCGTCCGGCTGCAGGAGGCCTGCTTCCCCGCGGGCCCCATCAGGTGAGGCCCGCCCCCGCGCCCTGCCCCCCGCCC
>PVIJ01022532.1:0-15958 GCA_004024925.1 Scalopus aquaticus
GGGGGGGAGGGGGGGAGGAAGGAGCCGGAGGGAGGGAAGGGAAAGGGCACAAAATGGAATAGAAAAGAACACAAGGGACCATGGAGCTGGATCAAGGGTGAATTGGTGGTGGGCTACCCAAGGGGAATGCAAAATGTAAAAGACATAAATAACAATAAAAATATATATAAAAAAATAAAAAAAAATAAGTGAGATCATACAGTATTTGTCTTTATTTCATTTAGCGTAATGCCCATCTACATTGTTGTAAATGCTAAGATTTCATTACTTTTTTATGGCCAAACAACATTCCACCGTGCACATCTTTATTCATCATCCACTGGTGGACACATAGGTTACTTTCGTGTCTTGACTATTGGAAATAATACTGCAATTAATATGGGGAGCATATAGCTTTTCAACCTAATGTTTATTTTTCTTTGAATAAATACCCACAAGTGGAATTGCCTGGGTCATATGACAGTTATGTATTTAATTTTTTGAGGAACCTCCATACAGTTTTCCATAGTGATTTAGTCTTTTTGATGATAAGGTAGTAACTCACTGCAGTTTTGACTTGCACCCTGGTGATTAATTTTGTTGACTACCTTTTCATGTTCCTGGTGGCTGTCTGTAAGTCTTTGGAAAAATGTCTATTCAGATCATCTGCCCATTTTTCAACCGGAATGTTTGTTTTGTTGTACTGTTATTAAGTAATATATGTTCTTTATATGTTTTGGATATTAACTCCTTATCAGATATATGATAATGTAATATTTTCTCCCATTCAGCAGGTTACCTATTAATTTTATTGATGGTGTCTTTTGCTGTGCTGAATAAACTTTTCCTAAATATGTTTATGTTCAATTTTGAAGTCATCTTTGAGGGAAATATTTTACATTTTATTTAAGAAAAGATTATCTGTACTATGGTATTGCATGTTAAAACATTAACATGAAAAGTTATTTTTTGGTCATAAAGTCCAGGACTTAAAGTCCAGGAGACAGAAAAATGTTGAAATGATCAATGTGGTGCTATATAATTACAAATAAGAATTTAAAAGCACACTTATCTGTAGGATAAATGCCAAGTGAGAAAATGCTGATTCACCAAGTACATATTTTTAAAATGTTAAAATATATTGTCAAATTGCCATCCAAAGAAACTGTGACAATTTTTGCTTCCACTAGCATGCTTGTTTGCCCATAACTCTACCAAAATCAGTGTGCTAACGTATTTTTAATTTTGCTAATATGGTGAAATTTGGTTTCTCTCACATGTTCACAATTATTACTGCCACTAACATGACTACTACTACTACTAACAACATGTATAATGTTTACTACCAAATATAGTTCTAAGTATTTTATTTATCTCTCATAACCACCTTGACACTGTTTTACAAACTGCTTTGTCACTATTTTCACTATTTACAATTGAGGTACTGGGGTTAAGAGAGGTAAGTCAATTATCTAAGGCCATTTAGTAGGGATCCAGATCTAAGAAGTCTGAGTTCACAACCATAATCCTATACTGTATTTCTCAGAAAAAGATTCCACTGGTCCCTCATTTGTAGAAACGAAAGAGTATAAGTAAATAAAATTTTAAACAATGGAGAAATATTAAAATTATGGTGTTTCTATATAACAAAATTATAGGAAGCCATTAAAAAACATCCCTTTGTGTACTGAAAACATGAGATCTCCCAAATGTATTAAATGAAAATATAAACATATAGGTAAGGAAAGATGTTTATAGCATGCCACCATTTGTGTCAAACAAACAAAGGTATTACTGTTACATGCACACGTACACACAATCTCTAGGAGAATTCAGAAGAAGTGAAAAGTACTGCTTATTTCTATCTCTAGGGAGGACAACTGCTAGAGGAGGGAGGTATGGAGATTTATTAGTCCTGCCAATTTTGGGGTAACCTTTTGTGTTGATTGTATTTTTTATGTACATTACTTATTCAATTTCAAACACAAAACCAGCTGATTAACAAGTTTACTGGGCAATCACCTCATTTTATTCCCATTTAAACAGTATTCATGTGTTGTTTCCTAAAGACTTCTTGTACTTTATTTTCTATCTATTCATTCAGCAGATTTTAAAAAATAATTTATTTTTGACAAATTGTATATATTTAAGATGTACCACATGACATTTTGATATAGGTATATAGTGTGAAATGTTTATCACATTCAAGCTAATTAACATATCCATCACCTTCCATAGGTGTAAAGGTGTGTATATACTTTTGTGTATGTGTGTGTACTATTAGCAAATTTCATGTATATAGTACAATATTATTGACTATAGCCACTAAACTGTTCATTAGGTGTCAAGAACTTATTTATATTATAACTGCTGTTTTGTGCCCTTTAAAGAACACTTATCCTTTTCCTTCAGCCCACAGACTCTGGTAACCACCGATCTACTCTTTTTATGAATTAGACTTTAAAAATACTTTGTTTTATATTCCACATCTGAGTGAGATCATGTGGTATTTGACTTTTTGTATCTTGCTTATTTCACTTAGCATAATGTTCTCCATATTAATCCATGTGGATCTGGAACTCAAAGGAGAGTCCAGGGAGAGAGATCATTAAATTATTCATTTGTAAAAAAGATAACACATCACATGCCATAGTTGAGTAAGCTAGATATATGTAGTGCCAGCAAGTCACAGGGCAGGTAAGGTTCTCGATCAATTGGGACAGTCGGGTAAAGGAGGGTCCTGGAGACTTCAGTGGCATTTTCAGGCTTTTAATGATCTTTCTACACCAATTGTTGTGGGGCAAGCCCACAGGCTGGCAAAGCAGGGAGTGGGCGTGGGGGCAGGGGACAGGAGGCTGATAAGCCTCCCAGCTTCTGGCAAATCGATACGCTTTTCTCTTTGGGCTCTCTCTGGCATCTTCTCGTGGTCCTGCCTCACTGTAGTCACTCATTCTCTCTCAGCTGTCACACCGCAGCCGTCCTTTTACCGTCTGAGTGACGACACCCTTATAGACTCACCCTCTAGGCTCAGGTGTGCACACTCACACACGCCCACACCACACTCCAGGTGTCCACCATCAGGCATGTGTACCCTGAGCGCACGCTCCCAAGCACTCTCTGCATTCAAGGCTACAGGTGATAGCCACAGAGTCTAGTGGTGTAAAAGCCGGACTATTTCATTTACCCTAAAATATAACATAAATATTCAGAAAATAGTAGTTGTTAAGTTTTAACTCAGGGAAACATTGAGTGTGAAATTTGTGTCACAGTGATATAATAGGGTAGTCAATTGTTAGGTATTGATCACCTCATTGTATTATGAGTTATTTAGATAATACATTTAAGTTCTTAAAAATTGATGTTCCTTACAATAAAAGAATAGACAAAAATTAAGGCACTTTCCTTTATGCTATTTTACTGACATTATTGACTAATATTCATTTTTACTTTGGAAAAATATCTACAAAGATACATTTAAAAGAAAGGGTATTTTGAGCATTTTCTTTATGCAGAGACTTTACATTTTTCTAAAGTAATAATCTTTTCCATGCCCTGAAAGAGTGTGATAACTTTAGAGAAAGAACAACTAAACATAAACTGACAATTTTTCTTAAAGATTTATATATTTATGCATACAAGAGCTGGGGTGTAGGCCAGAGGTGTGTGTGTAGGGGGTGAGAGGATTCACCAGAGACACAGTGGGGAGAAGAACAGGCAGATATACTGAAATACACTGCTGAGGGGAGCAGCAGGTGAGACAGGAGAGGTCTGCTGCGCCATGTGGGAAGCTCCCTGGCCGGGGATCGAACTCGTGCTAGTGTGGCTCTGGACAGCTTCATAGTGGTGAGACTTAACCCATTACGGCACCAGGGAGGCCCTGAACTTACAATTTTAATGCTTTCTAGTCTCAGAAAAGAAGACAAATTCAGGGGGCAAATGTAGGGTGAATGAAGGAGGCATCAGGTTTTTCCATCCTACCACCATTGGATTTAATGATGGACACCTGCGGTCTTGCACGTGTGCCTTGTGGTGGTGTGTGTGCGTGATTGGGCGCACCTGGACCTGGAGGCCAAGGCTATATAAGGGCGGAGTCACAGGCATGCAGCAGCAGTGGCTGGCAGTGGCAGAGAACAGAGTGAGGAGGCAGAGGACCTTGCGGCAGAGAGTGGCGGAGAGCGGAGTACAATGAAGAACAACAGGAGAACAACTAATAAAAAGAGCCTGCTTGAGGGCCTCCCTGGTGGCGCAGCGGTTAAGTGCTGCGCTGTGGAGCTGTCAGCAGCAGCGATGCGAGTTCGAAGTCTGGCCGGGAAGAATCCCTCATGGTGCGGCAGGCCTCTCCTGCCTCGCCCTCTGCTCCCCTCAGCAGTGTATTTCCGGCGACCTGCCTGTTCTGCTCCCCACTAGGCCTCTGGTGAACGCCTTCGCCGCCCCATGCCTCTGGCTTGTACCCAGCTTGTTTGCAAAAATAAATAAATCTTAAAAAAAAAAAAGAATCTGCTTGAACCGATGATGAACCTACCCAGTCTGGGTTAGTTGCAGATCAGCAAACATATTGGCAAATTAGCACTACAGAGTAATTACTTGCTTATTTTGTTTTTCTATATGAAGATGGGGATCCCATCAATTAAATTAGTGACTTACTGTAGGGTAAATTAATGAATGGTCAGGATTTTCCATCCTACCACCATTATATTAGTAATGATGGACCCCGAGGCCCTACACCCGTGCCTGATGGTGGGCACCTGAAGCAGGGTTGTGGGCGTGTGTTAATGGGTGCACCTGGGCCTACAGGCCAAGGCTACGAGAGCAGCACCAGCAGCAGCAGAGAACAGTGTGGTGGCAGGGGACCGTTCGGAGTGCAGCAGAGAGAGCAGAAAGTGAAGAGTCACTCTTTTAATGAAATATGTACTAAGTTGCTAATTATTATGAGAAACTACAACAGAAATGTAAAAAAAAAACAACAGGAAAGTACAATTTTAAAGAATTTTCATGGAAATTTAGCAAAATAACAACCATGTATTGATTATCTTCAAAATATAAACACTTGATAGTTGTGAGCAGATTTAAAGGTAAAGAAGACTGAGTCCCTATCTCCTTACGGCTTGTCATCTATTAGGGGAGTCAGAATAAGCTCAGCTGAGCAAACAATGATTCCTACTTTGCATCTGGGTTACATTAAGCCGGGGATAAAAACATGAATAAGGCACAATCCCTGTCAAACAGAGGCTTATAATTTAGGCCTCGTATATCTGGGTGGATACTTTTGTGAGTTTGAGAATATGTAAACTGTAGAGGAATCAACATAAATGCAGGTAACTCAGTGTAATGTGGCAAGTTATGACAGACTGGTAGCATTACAAAGGGAAATTCAACCCAATATAGGGAGGAGATATAAGGAGGAAGTGGTGGAAGCTGAGCTGAATCTTGGGGATGTTAGCTGGAGAAGGGGATGATTATTCCATGCTGAAGGAAGAACAGTGCCACTGGGAAACCACAGATAAATGGTATAAGAGATCTACTACTGAGCCCTTTTTGAATTATTTGGAAATTCTCCTAAGATAACTACACAATGAATTTGTGGGATCAAAAACATACTCCCTTCACTCCATGCACCACCTCTCCTGTTTGCTTTGCTTATTGTCAGACACAAAGCATTTTAAATAATGGGGGCATGGGAGGAGGCAGACCTTGAATACTTAAGAGAGCTAAGTTACCTGCTTGACAGAGACAACCTAAATCCCTTCATCGGATACAATCATTTTAATATAAAGACCATTTATTTACCTTGCTCATTCTGTGGTACTCACTAGAAGAATCTTGCACAAGCTCTTATAAACACATAGAAAACCAGATTTAGAAACACTAAATGTTTATTAAACATCTACTATGTTTCCATATTTTCCCCCTTCTGTAAATCAAGGCTAATTTTGTAAATATATATTGTCAAGGTGGCTGGATTAACTAGAAGAAATGCAGATACGTTGAGGGGTCGATTCTGGTGAAACTAGGGCAAGGGATTTTTTTGTGTGTGTGGTTTTCAGTGGGGAGATATAGAGAGGAAAAAGCTACGGAACATAGTTACAAAGTATTGGCCTGAAAAGATATGCCTTAGGGGCCATAAAGAAAGTACGAACACGCTGGGGGAAAGTTTCCTTTGTTCATAGCCTAAACCACTTTCAATTTCACTCCGTCCTGAAAGTCTGCTAATTATTCTAGCTTTATCGTTATCAAGGAGTACCCAAGTGTTCCCACATTCACTTTTAACCAAAGGAATAAAAGGCAACATCCCTTTCACAGCCTGGAAAATGAGCCGAACTTTTTGCTTTAACGTATTTCAAGTGTAATACAGTAGCCTTCTACAGGAACCTCCCACCAAAGAACTACAATACCCAGAATGCACCATTTTTCCTTCCGCCTTCTACCGAGGCAGAGCCTAACTCGATCTCATCCACAAGCGAGAGTCACATGACACGGTTTCCTGTCAAGATGGCGGATAATCTCCCTTCGGAGTTTGATGTGATCGCAATAGGGACGGGTATGTGTGATTCTGGTACTCCCGGGACAAACTGTAGAAAATCTGTTTCGTTCCCACCTTCTCTGTCAGTGGCGAGAGTTGGCGAGAAACACGAGGGAGGGGGTCGACCGTGGAAGGGAGGACTGGAAGGAAGTGAGGTAGTCAGAAGTCAGTGGGGGACTTGGCAGCACCTGGGAGGGGCGCATCGGGCTTGGACCTACGATTCTTAACGCCATTTGAGTAGGGGTCGATCTGATCGATGCTGATTGCTGAGGTTGGTTGCTGCGGACGATTCATGTAATTTCTTTAGAGGGAGGTGGGTTTGCAGTTTCAAGGAATGAAAGTCGGGATTTTATCAGTGGAGACGCCTTTAGCATAACGTTATGATTCCCTCCTTTTTAATTTCAAGGTGATACTCTCCATCATTTTGTCTCGTCATTTCATAGGACATATATGTATATTACGTATTTTGATGTATTATATATTTATATTATATTTGTAAATAAAATATCCTAGGGTGCAATGTAACCCAGATACAGCTTAGTCTTTAGTTTTGCAAGAAAGATGCTCAGTTGTTGGCCGTGTGCGTATTAATTTACTAAACGAGGAAGCGTATTTTTTTGTATTGCGTTGAGAAGCGTAGAGAACTGTTTTGTTGAGGTAGCCATTACTCCTGTTTTATGGTGCTGAAAGAGCATTTTGTTTTCTACCACCCGCCTATCCACCCTATATGAGGCTGAGAACAAGCTTCTGTGATTTCCAGTTCAGGTGTGTGACCTTATTTTCTCCTTCCTTTTCCATCTTTTTTTCTCCATGTTTTGGGTGGAACCGGGCCCACCCGTAACCCCCTGAAATTTCTAGTTGCAAATTGAATGTAGAGCACGTCGCAGAAGACATTTAGCAGTGTTTTGTTTTTCTTAACAGTGCAAAGGGTGGATTTTAAAAGGGGTGAAATAGGTTGTTGTGTGAGGTTTTCTCCTTTCTGCAGAATGTAGCAGGCCAGAGAAACTGGTGAATGAGACTCTGTCCGTTCAGTTTGTCGTCTTTTCAAATGAATTCAGTTGGTTGTCTTCTCAGATAGTAAGAACAGCCATTTTTCCAGGGCAGGAGTAAAAGTAATAGCTACCTGATTTTGAAAGCTTGTTTGCTAATCATGGTGCTAAACACTTTACAAGCCGCATGTGATCCTCACAAGCAACCTCGTTCGAGTTTACAGAAGAGGAAAAGGGGCCAGAGAAAGGTTGCAGTTTACTCAGGATCACTCTGCTTGTGATTTTCCAAAGACCCATTCCATCCCAGAAGAGGAGTGGTTCTGATCCTCATTTAACTGACACTGGTAGAAGTAATTGGGAAAACTTCATTGTAGACCTTGCCATTAATCATTAACTGTGTGAATTGTTAAGGCCAGGCACTTAATTCTTTGAGCTTCAGTTTCCTTTTTTTTTTGAAGATGGGGAAAGTAAACTAGATAACCTTACAGGTGTTGTCAAGTGAAAAATTCTCTTATTCTAGTTGTATATGGGTAATTGTTCTCAGAACAGCAAAACCATGTTTATTTCCTACCTGAAAATTGGCATGACTGCAGATAATCTGGCTGTAGCTACTATTTACAGATGTAAGATAAGCGCTGGAAGAAGTCATTTGACTAATCTCTCCAATCTATCCTAAAAACAGCAATATTTCATTTTTGAATAGTTGTTGTACCATACTTGTGTTACATAGTCTTGACTTTCTTTTTGGTACCTAAGAACTGGAGTTATTAAGTTTTTATTTTATTAGGTTCATTGAGATTTTTTTTCTTACCTGCTTTCAAGCTTTAATTGATGAGTGCTAGTTCTTATTAAATGCTATTAGTTCTTATATATTTTGCCTTCTGGTTTAGTTCATAATATGGAATACATCCATCCTGTTGGTGCTTTTTATTATATAGGTAGTAAGATACTGCAAGTGATCAGAAAATTGTATCAGAAACCATCTGATGTATTTGGAAAATTATTTTAGTCTTTCAGTGAGTATAATGCTATTTCTCATAGTATGGGAAGAACGTATTTGACGTTAATCTTAAAAGTTGATTTTTTCATATAGCTTCATGGTGAACACATTTTGAGCAAATTGCTCTGATATGAAGCTGTTTTTCGGTATGTCAAAGTGGAAAATTGGATAAAAGAGTTATTTCCAAATAAATGATTCTAAACTCCAGTCATTACTTAATTGGAATTACTTTAAATGTGTTTGTAATACTTATCTTTTAAGATAGTTTGCTGAAAGTAGCTTTTAAAATGTATTTGCTTTACTAGATGTACTAACTTGAATAAATCAGAGGAAAGATGGTTTCATTGATTCAACTTTACTGACAAGCAGAATTAATCATGCATGTCTTAGAAACATGAAGATATAGGCTATGAAATGCAGTTTTTCCTTTAGCAAATTTAGTTCTAGTTAAAATGTCATCAAGAGACACTTGCTTTATTAAATAAAATCATCTGTGGATAATTTAAATTCCTTTGATTTAATTTGTATTCTTTTTCATTTTTCATAACTAAGGTTTTCCTTAGAGCATATTGTGAAGAGATTATGGGCAAAAAGTTTCAAATGTGATTACAAAATGTAGAAAATATCTTTTGAACACCAAAAGGCAGAGGAAAAAGTTAAAATACTTGAATAGTGTAAAAAAAATAGAAGTGGAATAAGGGAGCAGGGCCAACTGGAGTCTCAAGGGAGAGAACAAAGAATGGATATATGGTAAGTATAGAAAGTGGTCTTCTACTTGGATACACAGTTATCATTTTTAAGACATATACCATTTAAAATGACATTTGGATGATAATTTTGTGGCTTGTAGAGAACTATCATTGGTTTCATGTTTAAAATAGTCCCAATAACATAACACCTCACTGGAGGTGAATTCTCTGGGAATTTGTGTAATCTGCAATCTGCAGCAGAGTCAACACTCATTAAAAGAGGAGGTAAGGTGGAGGTTACAAGAACTATGTGATAATATTGACATGCTTTGTATCTAGGGAAATCCCTCAGACTCTCACTTAGAATGTACTCATTCTTACTTTAGAAACAATTCTGGTATGTTCAGGCCATAATATAACTTTTGTATTTGAAGGTCTAGGGAGTGCTATCAACTTCTGCTGTATTTGGAGTGTTTCATTAAACATGTAAGTGACTTCCTATCTTTATAGGGTAGAGAATATAAACACTTAAATTGCATTCTACACCAAATAGCGCAATAGCCTGGGATCATTCAGTATAGTAACAAACTCATTTTTCAGGATTTCATCCCATATTTCCTGAGAATGTAGTCCCTGCCCTTTTCAATTTAAATTGCCTGTTTCAGAAACTGTGCTTCCTAGCAGTCATATCCCCAGAGCTGGTCCTAAGCCAATATGGACTTTTTATTGCATCCTTCTTGCTTTCTGAAGACCATGTAGAGATTCAGTCTGTATCTCCTTCCTTCCTAAAGGATACCACATATATTTTATTTTGCAGTTCTTTACATGTGATGGGCTGTGGAGTAGGCTAGCCTAAATTCTTTCCTGTAGAGGATAAAAAAACTTAGATCATTTTTGATTTAAAGAGTCTTATTACTCAAAACTATGGGAAACATGAGATAACAAAAATAACAAACGGGGAAATTATAAAGGATACTGCTTCTGAATCCTCTCTTGCTAATTGGTACAATAATAGATGTGGCAACATAAGTGTAGCAGGAATCACTTGACCTTCCTCCTGGATGACTTCCTACTGTATGATCTGTAAAATGAGAAATTTGAATTAGGTGACCTCTTAGGTAGGCCATCTACCAGCTCTAAAATTTACCATTTTGTGTGTGTAATTATGACCCCGAGTCTCTGAGAAATGGCTAAATTCTTTTGGAGTTCTTTTAAGAAGTCAAGTTGGTATTTACTATACTTTTGAAAATTTTTTTCAAAACATTTTCCTGAAAATGACAAGCTGCTTTTATCAGAAAAGGTCATGTAGATAGCACAACTCTATTTCTTGGTATTGGTAGAGAATTGAAACACAAATGTAGTTGTTAGCCTTGACTGTCAGCTTGTTTACTTTAGTGCTTGTGATGGTGATGATGGAGTAGCTTGATTTCTCTACATATTGAGTTATAGTAATGCTGCAGGAGGAGTTGTGAGAACTGATATTTATCAAATACTGGTTTGTGCCAAACCATACCAAGTGATTTCCCATATGTGTATCTCATTTAATGCTCCCTCAGGATGTCTGTATATGGTTCTGATATCACAGGGTGTCCATACTTATACCTTTCTTTTGGTTTAGAGCAAAAAAAAATGGTTTTAATTGCATGGTACCATATTTGTAGGTCATGAGATCAATTCCAACATTTAAAAGAAAGAGGTATAATGGATCAAAATACATGTTGTAAGGATGAATATTGTTTTGTGAAACACATATTTCATAATGTATATAACCACTGTAAAATACACACATATATACACATTTTTATACACACACACAGAAATATACACATTTTTGGGGGGGAGGAGTGGCCAGATGCAAAAAGTTTTAAAGTCTAGAGAATATATTTTATTTGTAACATTGGTTTATAGCATTGTATATGATTTAGAGAAATAGGTTCACACTTCTTCATATGTGCATCACCATACCCCACCTACCCTAGAGCACCCATATTCCTTTTGCATGCCATTGGGCTCCTTCCCCACTTTGTTTCCATTCTGCTTTCCCCACCTAGTAGCCTTAATTCTGAAGTCATATTTCTAAACTTTGTTTTGGTTTAATTTTATTTCATTTTTTTTTCTTTGTAGTCCACATGTGAATGAAATCATCCAGTATGTGTCTTTCTTCCTTTGGCTTAGTTCTGTTAGCATAATCTCTGATTCAATTCTTATTGTAGCAAATGGCAGAAGGTCATCTTTTTTTTTTCCATATAGCTGAATAGTATTCCATCACGTATATGTACCACATCTTAACCCATTCTTCTCTCCTTGGGCACCTAGTTTGTTTTCATTACTTGGCTATGGTAGATAGTGCAGTGAACTTAGGTGGACACATATCCCTTTGAATTTAGTGTTTCTGCCTTCTTTGGATAAATGCTAGTGAGCAGAATCACTGGATCATATATATATGTATTTTTTTTGAGAAACTGAATGATTTGATTGTGTTTATCCCTTAAAACTGAAAGAATCACAACCATTATAATGTAATGACAAGATATAGTATCAGAGAATACAGTCATTTCAAGTGATAATCTGTTCGCCCAGGAATTAATCATTGATTCCAATATATATAATTCCACTGAAATAAAGTCATTGTTAAAATGATCTGTAGGCTGTTTATGCATATTCTGGTGTTTGCCACTTTATTTTCCCCCCACCACCATCCATTATATCCCCTTGACCCTTTCTCTCTAGCCTTCTGCCCCTTAACCTCAGAAACTTCACTTTTTATTAAAAAATCCACTAGCTTTTATGCCATGGAATTATCTGCTATGTAAATATTCATTGTCTTTGTCATTCTGATTTGCTTTGCAGCACATAATTTCCTTGACTGCCTTCCATTTTGCTATAAATGGCCGCATTTCATCTTTCCTTATCTCTGAATAGTATTCCATAGTGTGAATATACCACATCTTCTTGATTCAGTCTTCCATTAATCGACATTTTAGGCTGCTTCCATGTCCTAGCTATTGAAAATAGTGCTGCAATAAACATTCTAAAGCATATAGTTTTTCAAGTTGCTAGTTTTACAATCTTTGGATGGATAATCAAGAGTGGGATTGCTGAGTCATATGGTATTTCCATTTTTTAAAAAGATTTATTTTATCTATGCATACAAGCTGGGGTGTAGGCCAGAGGGGTGGGGGGTGAGAGGATTCATCAGAGACAGAGCCGGGAGTGGAACAGGCAGATCGACTGAAATACCTTGCTGAGGGGAGCAGCGGGCAAGTCAGGGGAGGTTTACTGCGCAATGTGGGAAGCTCCCTGTCTGTGTATAGAACTCCTGCTGCAGTGGCCCTGGATAGCTTCATAGTGTTGAGACTTAAACCCCTTGCACCACCAGGGAGGCCACATTTCTATTTTGTTTTTTAAGGTAATTCAAGATTGCTTTCCATATGACTGTATCAGTTTCCATTCCAAAGAACAGTGTATTAGGGTTCTTCTTTCTCCACATTCTGTTTCAGGTTTTTCACTTTATGTCTCTTTAAGTTTTTTCACTTGCAAACTAAATGTTCAAGATCACACATGGGAATCATTGTCCTATTTATGAAGCTTCTTTGTTTTTTTAGACTATTTTTTTGGATCCTGTAATTTTCAGCAGTTGTCAGCAATTGCAATGGATGCATATTGGTGGAATGGATATGATAGTACATTTTTCCCCAGGGTCCTTGTCATCAGTAAATAATACTAATAACTCTTTTATGCATATACTTCTAGACCTCAGTTTGTATGTATAGATATTTGTATACTTTTATATATTTATAAAAGTGTATGTTGTTGCACGTATTGTTTTGATACCTGCTGTTTTTCATTTCACAATGTCATGAACATCATTCCATGTCAAATATTCTTCCTTAGTGTTCTTTAAAACTTTTTATTTGAAGATAATCTAATAATCATGGACTCACATACATGTGTTAGAAATAACATAAGATCCTATGTACTCTTCACTCATTTTCCCCCAGTGGTAACGTCTTGCATAACAATAACATGAGCAGAAACTTGACCTTACCCAGTGACCTTACTCAGATTTTACCAGTTCTACATGTTCCTGAATCTGTGTGTGTGTGTGTATTTAGTTCGCTGCAGTTTTGTCACACGTAGATTTGTGTGAACACTACCACATCAAGATACAAAACAGTTTCATCATAAGACGCACTCATGGTACTCTTATTTTTTAAATAATTTTATTGATTTACCATTGGCTTACACTACTGCATAAGTTTCAGAGTACAGCTTCAGACTTCTATATGTGTATATAATTCTTTGTACTCATTACCAAAGTTCTAGTGACATGCACACTATCATGGTACCTTTTTATTTATTTTGTAATGCGAGCCCTTACATGGCAATCCAGTTTTATTGAACCACTGATGCTGAGTTATATAAAATTGTATCAGTTTAACTTTTAGTTTTTGTTTGGCCACCTCAAAGTTGTACATCAGGTTGGTTAGTTTAAATACTGTGGCTCCCTGTTGGATAGACACAGTCTTTATACCCAAACATTAATGCATATAAAGCAACAGGGCATTGTTAAATAAATCTGCAATAGTTATGCTAAAACTTAAGCCTTGTAGCCAGTTTCAAATTATTAAAATTATTTCTCAGATTCATACCCACAGTACTCTTCTGCCATTTAACTTCTCAACCAAAACCTTATGTGTGAAACAATTACTAACAGGCAAAAATACTCAACCTGTATATTTTATATTGTTTGTTTATACAAACAAGGGTTCACAGTGAGCATTTACAGCTGCTGAAACCTGAAAGTGATTTACAAAAATTGTGAATTCTTTTAAAAATCGTTTGAAAATATACACTTCTTTTTGTAGACACCCACTGTATACACAACTACAAACATTGTTCCCTATATAAACAATAAAGGAAATATTTAACACCAGATTTAAAAAGTGTGGTCATTTCCTTCCCAGCAGATAGTAAAGGCAACATTTTTAAGATGTTATATTGAGAGGGCTATCATATTTAAAATACAAGAACACTGTCTCCACATGTTTTTAAAAAATTACAAGTAAAGCTGTTTAGCTATATTAAGCCCTTGTTTATACATTATAATAATGATTTTGAATTTCTTAAAAAATTGTAAGATACAGGTTTCAAAGATGTGATATCTGGAGTAATCTATATAGGAACTCTTTGAATTTTTTTTGAACTTAAATAGTGGTGTTTTAAGGATTTGCATTATTGTACTCTAATATAAAGTATGAGTGTTAAAGTATACAGTACATCATTTTTATACATGTGTATTGCTGGTGATGAAAATGTCTCAGCAATAATATGGGATTCTTGCTTCTGGCTTTACTAGCTGCATACTCTAAGATTATCACATAAGTTAAAATCTCTCTTGTGATACTGGAAAGTGATTAGAATGTACAGGATGGTGTAGTAGCTTTCATCTGCCTCTTAAAGTCTATTACCACAGCAAAGTCCATTTACCATGTTAGTAGGTTTAGCAAAGTTGGAGTAGTGGCACTGTTGAATTATGTAACAGGTCTTCAGGCATGGCTCAGAACAACAATATATTGGTACATTAAAGCATCTGACATGATTTCTTTTTGTGGGATTTCCTCAGCACTGGAGTTTTTCTATTAATTTGCCATAGTAGGTCATAAAAGATGTAATAATCATTTATTTTTTGATTTTGCAGAGTATTCTAAGAATGCTCAGTTGTTCCATTGTCTTGCTAGATTTTGACCTTGTTTTCCAATTTATACTTATTACCAGCCATAATCAATGGAATATCATCAGTGTCTTTAACTTAATCTGTTCCCTCAGATCTTATGAATCATTAAATGTGGACTGTGCTATGATGGAATAAACTAATGAAAAGCCTTGTACATTTTTCATATATAAGTCGCTCTTTGATGTAAATTGTTCTGTTACCGCAATATCTAATATTTCAAACATATGTTGTTATGCATTTACTTTGGTTTTCTTTTCTGTAAGAATCTACTATCCTAGGATCGTATTTTTCAGTAAAAATGCCTGGAAGAAACTGTACAGTCAGAGCAGATTTTTGAATAACTCCTGGGCCAAGAACCACTAGCTTATACTCACACATGAGTATAAACTTGTCAGAAGCTCGTAGTACTTCTCAACAACATAGATGGAATTGGAGGTGATTATGCCTAGCAAATAAATCAGGAGAAGACAAATTCTGGATGA
Source organism: Scalopus aquaticus (assembly GCA_004024925.1). Lineage (NCBI taxonomy): Eukaryota > Metazoa > Chordata > Mammalia > Eulipotyphla > Talpidae > Scalopus > Scalopus aquaticus. The sequence continues at coordinate 15,397 of PVIJ01022532.1, forward strand.
TTTCACTCATGTAGAATATAGAGAAACAAAACAAAGGAACAGATAAAACTAAACCAAAACAAACCCTAGAAATCTGACTGTAGCACTAAGGCTACCAGAGGGAGAAGTTAAGAGTGGGGAGCAATGAAGAAAGAGAGCCCAATGACTGTGGTGGAGTGTTATGGGTACTTTGGTGGTGGTTATGGTAGCATGTATCTGAAGAGATGTGAACCTGTGTCTCTGAATCATACAGTATTGTAGATCCAATTTACTTAACAAAAATTAATACAATAAAAAGTGAATTGGAAATAGATATTGTCGGAGGCCGGCTCCGACCGAGGTTGGGTACCCGGGGGTGGTGGGGAAAGCGTCGGCGGCGGCGGCGGGTTCAGTGGGGAGAAGGGGGTGGGGAGCGAGTGGGGAGAAGAAGGTGGGGAGCGAGAGACAGCACACACCAGAGAGTCTGGTCAGGCCGTTCCACTTTATTCTTGGAGAACAGGGTTTTTAAAGCATGAGAAGAATTAACTACCGGCAATGACAGGGTGATTACAGATATTCAAATACATAAGCAATTACATAGTTT
>PVIJ01022533.1:0-15957 GCA_004024925.1 Scalopus aquaticus
CTCTCTCTCTCTCTCTCTCTCTCTCTCTCTCTCTCTCTCTCTCTCTCTCTCTCTCTCTCTCTCTCTCTCTCTCTCTCTCTCTCTCTCTCTCTCTCTCTCTCTCTCTCTCTCTCCCTCTCTCCCTCCCCACCCCCCTTCTCCCCCTCTCTCCCCCTCTCCCTTATTCATTTTTTTCATTTCTCTTTTGCAAATAAACCTTTTATTGACCTTTTTGTGTGTGCCTGCAATTGATCTTATTATAAGTCCTTTTTTTAAGTGCATGCATGAGAACCCACAGTCAGGCACCCCATTGTGTATCGGAGTTGCCCTGTAACACTGACAACTTTCCAAAATATATAGTTTGCCTTGTTATTCCTCTGCTTAAAAGATATGGAACTCACCTCTTAATGCTAGTTTCATTCTTATTAACACAGGTCCCCCCATTTTGATCAAAGAAATAGGTGGGCTTCCTGTTTTACAACGAAGAAAAGATGGTTGTTTATTTAACTCTGGAGAAACAATTGTGATGACAGGTTCGAATTATTTGACAAGCTGTGCAAATAATGTTACCGCTCTACTTGGGCAGTCGGTGTGTGGGCTTAGCCAGCAGCTCTTGGCATTGAAGCTTGGTCATGTTTTTGTAGGCTGACTCAGCAGATTATGGAAGTGGTGAAAAAGAAGACATTGCCCAGCACCATAGATTTCATTGTACTAGGGGAAACAATATACAGGTACCAGCAAAAAAAAAAAAAAAAAAAAAAAAATGATTACAGTTCTATGACAGAAAAGGTGAAGATTTCCAGAAAGGTTACACCAGGGTAGATATGGTATTTCAGCCTTGGGAGAAATTGAAATTGCCAAGTGGGAGAGAAGGCAGTGTGAGAGGGGTTCTGGAAGCGCTTAAGAATTTAGAATTTGGGACGAGAAGTGATGGTCAAAAGAGCCTAAGAATAGTCAGAAGGCATAAAGCAGATTCAAAAAGCATTTCTCACCAAGATCAAGAGGAGAAAGAGTTTCAAGAAGGAAGATATGGTTACCTGCGTGAAAGGCAGCACAGAGTTCAGGTCATGAAGGCCAAAATTTTATGTTGGATGAAACAAGGAAACTATTCATAACCGCAGCAAGCAGCTTCTGCAAAGTGAAGTAGAAAGCCAGAATGGAAAGGAGATAAGAGTGAAGGCTTGAGACCTCCTTGGTGGCACAGTGGTTTAAGTCTCAGCCTATGAAGCTGTCCACAGCCACTGCAGCGTGAGTTTGATCCCTGGCCAGGGAGCTTCCCATGTGGCGCAGCAGACCTCTCCTGCCTTTCCCGCTGCTCCCCTCAGCAGTGTACTTCAGTCTATCTGCCTGTTCTGCTCCCCACTCTGTCTCTGGTGAATCCCCTCACCACCCCACACCTCTGGCCTACACCCCAGTTCTTGTACACATATATAAGTAAATCTTCAAAAAAATTAAGAGTGGATGCTTGGAGAAGAGGAAATGCAGTTGTGGTTTTATAGAAAACTATGGGAGCTTCTAGAAAAGCATGGTAAAACTTCTGGGCCAAACGAAGTTGGAGAATGTGGAGAAGTTGGAGGCCTGCCAACATGTCCCGTGTTGTCAGACTCTCCAGTTGTCCTGAATAGCTCAGGCACATACGTGAAGAAGTCTGAGGACTTTGCCAGTCAGGACAATCATGAGATCACAGTAGATCTAGGACTACTTTTAGAACCCAGTGAGTAGAACTATGGCCTCTAGGCTAGGTACAGCAGGAAAGAAAGATCAGGGGAGGTTCATGGATAGAGACAAAGTGGAGGGACCTTTGCCGATATGCTTGGAAGATGGTGGGGAGAATGAGATTTCAGAGGAAGTGCAGCTTCTGGTAATGACAGGGTCCCAGCTATACCCTTGGGAGGAGCTGAGGTAGAAGGAGAAGGTCACTGAGGCTGTAGCCATCGTGGACCTCTTCAGCCAGGTGTTGCTTAGAACAGTCACAAAGACATTTATCTGTAGGACAATGGAGAGGGGAGAGGTGGACATGGAGAGAGACAGGGTAAGTGGGTTGACAATGGGAACCCTAAGGAGGCTTCAGTTTTTGAATGAAAAAAAGGGTAATTGTCCAGAGGTAGCACCCATGAATATGGCAACCCCAGCCTCCCACTCGGACACTGGGGAGAGCTATGTTTGAAAACAGACACGAAAACAAGGTTGTTATGGGCCAGCCCAAGACCAAAGAAGGAATAGATCATTGGGAAAGAAGAATTTGGTGGAGTCTAGGGAAGTGGGGAATGAGAGCTGGGGTGGGGCCGGGGGGACAGGCAGAAAGCAGTTTTGGCATACGGGAAGCCTTGGTGACATCTGTGGTGAAGTTGGGGTTACTTAATAGTCTCGAATTCAACCAGTGATGATCTGGCTACTTTCTGTAGAGTCATCAAGACCTCCTGCATGTGATGGGCATGGTTTCCAGTCATGGTTTCTGAAACCCTTTGAAGAATCACTTTAAAATACATCAATGACAAATTACTCAGAACAGAGGTAGGAGTGCATCACCCACTTTACAAAAATAACATGCAAGCAATCCGACATCTGAGCAATTAAATTTTATATATAAAGTCTTATTTTATCTACCTTTCCTTTCTTGTCTCCGGCCACTTGCCCTGTGCTTCATCCAGCCGTCCTGCCACAACTACTCCTGACTTCCCCAACACCCCACCCCACTCAAGCTCTCTAAGCCTGTTTGTGTGATGTTCTCTGAGACCCTGGGCTATGGGCAGGTTATCTAGTATTATTTTACTCTTTATCCCACACTGCCCTTTAAGTCTGTAGAACATTTTCCATTGCCACAGGGATGCAGAATGTAGAGGGAACAAATAATTTCCAGGCCTTTGAGTTTCAAAATCCAGGCTCTGCGGAGATAGGTGAGGACTAGTCACAGTTATAACTTTGGGAAAAGGAATGTGTAGTAAGAGTAAGGCTTCTCATCTCCTGTTGCCACAGGGATATGAAATTTTAGGCTGATGGAAGTAAGAGAGACAGGAGAGCCTGAGGGCGCAGACAGTTTGGCTGCATCTCAAACCAACTCTGGCATCTTGAGCTGCAGGCTCAGCAGCTGCCTTGCCTTTGTCTCCCAGGCCTGCTGAGGCTGCTATCGTTAATCCATCTAGCCTGCTAACCTGTCTCATTTTGGCTTAGTTGTGCTTAATTTTTCACTGAGAGAATGAAGCTAGTGTGCGCTGTTAATTTAACCCATTTTCCCAGCTCTTAGCTCAGAGTTTGTCTTTTCTTTTCCCCTGCCCCATGTCTGCTAATATATACTGTCCCAATTAGTCTTAATTTTTAGCCTTAAAATTTACTGTCCCCATTAGCTTTCCTGGACCTCTGACCTTATCTCTGGAGTTTATTTTGGTTGGCACCTATATTTTATTGCCTTTATCTTTGTCTCTGAAGTCCCTGCCTGCATTGTCCCTGAAGCTGCCTAATTAATCCTAATTTGCCCTGGTACTCAATAACTGTTTACAACACTGTCTATGATTTAGGACTCAATAACTGTTTACAACACTGTCTTAAGATTTAGGGATATAGTCTCTTCAGGGGTGTTGCCACACTACATCCACCAAAGCACCCAAAATCCTTTATCATAGCCCACTGGGCCTCTTCACCCCTTTGTTTTCTGGCCCCAACTCCCACTAGAGACAGCCTAGGTTAATGAAACTGCAGGTCACCACTGCCCAGTGTCCTGTTTGAATTAGTGGACTGTTCAAACAACTGGCCTATCAGACTGATAAGAGGAGCCTTGCCCAGATGTTGTTAAACCTTGGTTTCCTGGCTCATTACTGGTTTATGATTCCCTGGAGGAGGGAAGGTAGCCAGTACAAATGAAAGAGCACGTCACCCACCACTGCCGGCCCCAGTGTAGCCCAGCCCGAAACACCTATGACACTGCTCTCCTCTGCCCCACTGAGTAGTATTCCATTGTGTCGATAAACCACATCTTCATCTACTCATCTGTCCTTGGGCACTTAGAATTTTTACACATTTAACTATTGTAAATAGTGCTGTAATGAACAGTGCATACAGCCCTTCAACTTGGTGTTTTTGCATTTTTTTTAAGGATTTATTTATTTATGCATACAAGAACTTGGGTGCAGGCCAGAGGTGTGGGGTGTGAGAATGTAAGAGGGTGGTCCTCAGGAAAGGGGAGTGTCCCAGGACCCCCACCCCCACCTCAAGCCAGAGAGATCCAAGACACCTAGGACTACGAATCCATAATGCCATTATCACCGAAGGAAGGATGCTGAGGACTGAGGATGAAGTTAAGCAACGGTTTTGGTATTTAAAAACCAGACCTGTGAGCTTGGAGGGGGGCTATTGCTCGTGATTGTGGATTGCCAGGTTTTTGAGTGTGCCGTTAAGATTCCAGCTCAGCGGAACTGGTAGGACGCATTCACCAATTTATTCTTTATCTTTTCCTTTTTGTAAGTAAACCCTTTTATTAATTTTATTGTGTGTGTCTGCAGTTGAGTCTTATAAGTCCCTTTCAAGCACACGGGTGAGAACCCAGACAGGCACCCCATTTATATCGGGGCTGCCCTGTAACAAGAAGATTCACCAGAGACAGAGTGGGGAGCAGAACAGGCAGATCTACTGAAGTACACTGCTGAGGGAAGCAGCAAGTGAGGCAAGAGAGGTCTGCTGCGCCATGTGGGAAGCTCCCTGACCGGGGATTGAACTCCTCCTGCAGTGGCTGCGGACAGCTTCATAGTGCTGAGACTTAACCTCTTGTGCCACCAGGGAGGCCCCTGTTTTTGCATTCTTTGAATGAATTACCAAGGAGGGGGATTACTGGATCATGTGGTAGATTTAATATTTTGAAAAGCCTCTGTACTGTTTTCCATAGGGCCTAGATGAATTCCTACCAATAGTGTAGGGCCCCTTTTCCTCCAAATTCTCGTTAATGCTTGTTTCTGGTTCTTTGAATATGGGTCATTTTCAGGGGTGTGAGGTGGTGTCTCATTGTGGTTTTGATTTGCATTTCCCTAATGATTTGTGTTGGTGAAATTTTCTCCTGCCTCTGTTGGCTATTTTTATATCTTCTTTGGAGTCATGCCTATTTAATAATTCTGCCCATTTTGATTAGGTTTTTGACATTGAATTGATTGTGCTCTTCATAGATCTTAGACATTAGTTTGTTGGATGTATGATGAACAAATATTCCCTCCCGTTTGGTAAGCTGCCTTTTCATTTTAGTGATAGTTTCTTTCGGTGTGCAGAAGTGTTTTCGTTTCATGTAGTCCCATTTGCATTTGCTTTTGTTTCCCTTGCTTTTGGAGTCCTTAAAGACATCGCTGAAGCTTATGTCCTGGAGTGTTATGCCTGTGTTTTCTTCCGTCTATTTTATGGTTCCAGTTTTACATCCCAAGTCTTTCATCCATTTTGGGTTATTTTGGGGTCTGGTGTGAGAGAGTTACCTAGTTTCATTCTTTCATATGTGACTGTCCAGTTTTCGAGCACCTGTTGTTGAAGAGACTTTCCTTTCCCCACTGTATATTTTTGGCTCATGTGTCGCTTATGTTGTGCTTTGAATCTGTTTTCACTCAAATTTCCGGTCTCTTGTGAGAAAAGCTCAGAAGCTCTGGCCACACTGGATTCACTCACATTCTTTTGTGGCAGCAATCAGCCATCCCTTTTGGTGAAGCGGGCACTCTCATTCATTTTACTCTGATGGGTCCCTGCCTGACTTTTGTAATTCTTCAAGATTCAGATCTCTGATACCATGACTGCAAGGCTACATTCCGGCCAATGTGACCCTTCTAGTTCTAAATCTAGTTATGGCCTCAGAGACAAAACCTAGTTTCCCCCCCGAGTCCCTCTAGTTTCTCAGTTAACACTGAGGAAAATAGCTCATTTCCTTTGTGCAAAGTGCAATAATTCTGCTTCTTCTCTCACCCCAAATCTGTCCAGATATACACCACAGACTCAGCTGATGAAAAGTTAACTTTCACCTCAAAAAATAACCTCTATCCAGTCTTTCTCTGCCGGCTCCAGAGAACAAAGAGAAATATGTCCTTGTGCTCCATCGGCTGTATTATGTGCAGTGCACGTACATAGACATTCATAGAGCAGGAAAGACGGTGTGATCTCCTAAGAGTTGAAACTATGTACCCAAGGTCTCTCACCTGAGGTTAGAACCCAGGTCTCCTCTGTCCTAGCCATTGCTCTTGAAGATTATACTGTTTCCTCCTGCCTACAAGGTAGGCTGGAGGCCCTCCTATGGGGCAAAAGTAAAAACACTTCCCTCCTCACATAGAACTGGGCAAGCTTCTTCCAGTTCATTCTTTAAGCCACGGTAATAAGGATTAATCCAAGTCTCACTTAATGGAACTTTTTCAAGCTTCTTACTTCTAAAGTCATGAGTTTAACAGATTTGTGGAGCATGAACCCTAAAAAGATCTCATTTCTGCTCTTGTCCTTTTCGAATAAAGTTTCTAACATTGACCGGGACTGTGGAGAGAGCTGGAGGCAAAGAACTGACAAATCAAAGGCACACCGATGTGCGAGGGGCTGGCGCTCACAGGGTTTCTAGACCTGCTCCTTTGTTTCAGTTGGATCACTGACTAGGAGCATTCATTCTGGAAGGAAAGGCAAAAGTGAGCTTGCTGCATTTTACTCCTCGTTTCATGTATGGGCTGTTGTCATGGTTACCTTTTTCAAAACAACAAATTGGGATTTTTGCCCATATTCACACTGGAAAGTAAAGAACAGGGAGATCTGCATCCCAGATAAAAATCTCCCAAGAGCAAGACTTCCCTTGCTTCTACCCTGACACACTTCCTGGCCTGGAGAGCAAGTGGGCCTTCCACTCCAGACTCTTTATTACAATGCTTCCGTCTCTGCCACTCCAGGTAGGGTGAATTGGACATTATCTTTCCCCTGGGAGTGGTTGGAAGCTTCTGGGAGCAGAATCAGCCCAGCTGCTCTGCTTGTGGCAGTCTGTCCGTAGTTGGGAGTGCCTGGCCTGCCACCTGGCCTGTCTTGGCCGGGGATGAGTTTGGTTCCCTCAAGCAGGCTGCCTTGCAATCCAGGGCCTGCAAGAGAATTTGCAGGGTCCAAAGCGAAATGAAAATGTGGAGCCCCTTGTTAAAAAGTGGGGGGAAAAATGCTTTTTCCTTTCTTTCTAGGTATTTCTTTCCACCCATCATGGTGCTTTATTTGCTGCTTCATGTTGTACTCCACCTGGCACAAGGATACTCAAGGGGCAGATGCAAACCCTCATAGGTGCCCAGGAGCCTCCACCCTGAGACTCAGTCTCCTGGCTGAGCGCTCAGCTCCAACCCTATTCCTGGTGAGAGCAGTAGTGCCCCATGGATACTACTATAGAAGGGATAGAGGAACAGTAGGCAACTGAGAACTGTGCCCTGGAGGTGGCCCACGATGCCATCTGTTTGAGCCAGGGGTCCAAGTTCTTGGCACAGCCACTGTTATTCTATTGGACTTCTCTTACAAAACAGTCTCAAGGATAAAATTATTAAGAATTTTAATAGGGTGACACAGAACACTAAACCACAAGCGCAGCTCCCTTCTGAGTCCCAACCCTCTGTGACTGTGGGCCCCATTGCCCAAGCTGGTCTCCCTGCTCTAATCACAGGGAAGAGGCCTCCTTGAATGAGGACCTCAACCCAACAGGCAAGAGGCCTCCAGGGACCTTTACTGCTACAGTGAGTTGGCCCCAGGCATTGCTCTTCCCTGTGCTCCCTCCTCCACCTGGGGGAAAGAGCAGATAGTAAATAGACAAATACCAGAGCAAAGCACCAGACTCCCTTCTCCCTAAGTTTCTTCCAGGAAGATGTTCAAATCTTTCTGTTTTATCGACAGGGTTGCATTCATTACATTAGACCCTATCTCTTTCCCACTCCATCCCTTTAAAACCATTTTATTGAGGCATAATTGACCCACAGTAAACCTCAGATATTTAAAATTTTTTTGAGTGTTTATATATACATACACAATTGTGACATACATTAATTGTGAAACTATCGCCAAAATCAAGAAAACATTCCATCACTCTTTTGCAATCTATCCCTTGCTTTGCCCCTTTCCCAGAAAACTACTGACTCTTATCAGCGTTGATTAGTTTCTAGAATTTTATCAGTGTAATATCATCTATATTCTTTTTTTGTCTGGCTTCTTTCACTCAGCATGTTGATATGAGGTTCACTCATGTTGTTCATCTCATCATCTCAACAGTTTGTTCCTTAATATTGTTGAGTAGTGTTCTGTTGTATATTGTAGTCTTATGTTGTGTTATGTTGCTCTGCATTGTATTATATACTTAATTTATCCATTCACTTGTTAGTGAACATTTGGGTTGTTACCCTGTTTTTAGCTATTCCAAATAAGGCTGCCATGAATAGTAAAAATCAAGAGTGGAATTGCTGTGTAATATGGTATACATATGTTTTACTTTTTAAGAAACCATCAAATTATCTTCCAAAGAGTTTCTGCATTCCCACCAGTAGAGTATGTGGGAGTTCCAGTTACTCCATAGCTCGCCAACACTTGGTATGTGCCAGCCTTACTTTTAGCTCTTCTGGAGGTATATCAGATTGTCGTCTTATTTGCATCTCCTTAACTACTAATGACTTTGAGTTTTCAGTGAGATCGCTAGCCATTCATATATCTTCTTTTGTGAAGTGCCTGGTTAAATCTTTTCCCTGTTTTTTTAAAAGTGGTTGGACCGACTACTAAAGACTTTTCCAAAATGTATTTTCAATTCAGGTTCTTTATTTGATAAATGTATTTCAAGTTATTTCTTTTAGTCTGTGTCCTGCCTTATTTTCTTAATGTCTATTGAAAATCAAAAGTTTTTAATTGTTTGATGAAATCTATCAAGATTTTCTTTTATGGTTCCTTCTTTCTTGCTTGTTCTAAGAAAACTTTGCCTACTCCAAGACTACAAAGAGTTTTTTCCTTCTAGAAGTTTAATCATTTTGGGTTCTAGCATCTATTTTGACTTAATTTTTGTACATAGTGTGAGGTAACGGTTGATGGAGTTCTCTCCTCCCAGTGGAGTTGATGGCATTCCCTCCAGTTGATCCAACACCATTTGTTGAAAAGACTTGTCCTTTCCCCATTGATACATTTGCTAAAAATTGACAGTGTGTGTGGGGGACTTTTTCTGGACTCCATTCTGTTCCATTGTTCTATAAGATTACTTTTTGCCAGTGCCAAACTTTGTTGATTACTGTGCCTTTATAGCATGACTGAAATATAAAGCTAAGGTTAATAAGTTGAAAGATCAGTTCTTCAACTGTTATTTTTAAAAATTACTTTGTGTGCTGCCCAGAGGTGAGCTGTCAAGACAGCCTTCAAAAGAACCTTTGATTGGTAGCATAGTTGATGGTACCACCCTATGGATTCACCATCAGTTTGGAAGAAAAGCCATGCTTCTTTGGGCAATTTCTAACCAATGAGTGGATATGGTCTGGGTATAAGTGGTAGCCCATTCCATCAATTCAGGGCTCTTGCAACAGGCAGTTTTGGCTTGATGAATCCCTACTCCTGGCATATCTTCTCCAAGCTACACTAGTGTCAGAAATCCTGTCCATACAGCCGTTCTTTCCCTCCTTCTCTTCTTTCACGGGAGTTCAGGTCCATGACATCAGTTCACTAGGGTATCACAGCTTCCTTGGCTACTCCTACTCCCTCCCCAGTCAACTGGCTCCAAAGTAAACTCATCATAATTTTACCCAAACAGATAGCTAATCTCTAACATCCCTTTACTTCTAGGGATACCACCATCCTTTTGTTTTCTTTCCTCCTTCACTTGTCCTACGTCATCACCAGACCTAGTTCATAGGTCCTCTGAACTAGCCTTGGGTTGGGCTCTCTCCTGTGCAGCAGCTGTTGTCCAGGCCAGGGCTGCATTTTTTCCCTCTTGATTAGTTCAAGGATTTCAAAAGTCTGGTCTCATACAGTGTCCCCCACTCAGGGTCACCAATGCTTGGACAAAAACCTTTTCCTCTGATACTTTTTGTCACAGGAGTCCACAGCCTAGTAATAACCAAATACCAGGAGTCTGTACCAGCACACTTTGTATTGGCTCCCCATTTTCTTAAGGTTTTCCATCAGCATCCTGTATCACTGAGTTCATTCTCAATACTATCCCTCAATACGGAACTCCCTCAGCCAAGAGAAGAAACCTGAGGCTTGCTGGCCCTTCTCCTCTATCCTTTTGCCCATTTTATTCTGCATACCATGAATGCCAGCTTTTTGTCAGTCTTTAATTTCCCCCCTCATTTTAAGCCCTAGCCCTACATTTTGCTACCCTAGGATTTTTTTCTCTAAAACCTTTCCAACCTGCAAGGTGTATGTTCTACAGTAAATCTCTTATTATTAAGATATTTACTTACTGTATAAGACATACAATAAATCTCTTAATATCTTATTCGCTATTTGTTATCAATCAACTTCCCACATTAACTGAATATCTTTAGGTGGTGAGCCCACTTCAAGATAAGGACCATGTGTCTTAATTAACTTTATATGTTGCCAGCATCTGGTCCAGTACCAGATAATCATTTCAGTGCAGTAAAATATATGTTGACTATATAGACACCACTTTATGGAGTTGCCCTCTTCAAAAGTTCCTTAAATGAAGAAGGGTTTCAGCTTCCTCATCTGGAGAACAATATTCAGAAAACTGACTCATCATTGGTTGTCAGCATTAAATAAGCAAACCTATGTAAAGACCCTAGCACAGAACTTTCCACCGCCTGCTCAATTCTTATGTGCTCACACTCTCAAGTTTTTAGAATGTTATCAGAACTGCGGAGTCCCTAATATTGCTCCCCCACATCAGGGTATCCTTGCTAGGGCCTCTTCTGGGTCAGTGCCATCCTCAAGTAGAGGATGAACAAAGATCTACAAGAACGAAGATCTTGCTCCCACAGGAGAAACAGCCACAAGACCACAAGGACTCCTGCTTACAGTGGCATGTCCTGTGACACATCTGACATGCATGTGTTACCTTATCTTTTAAAAGAATTCTATAAATGCATAATCTTGTTCGTTCTCTGCTTCACAGTGGTAGGAACCTTTCCCCCTTCCCCTTCCTTAGTTTTCATTTAGGGGAGAATTACATATGATCAGCAAACTGAATAGGCTTTGACACACTCTGGTGTGATCACTGTAGCACTGAACTGTGCAGATTTGTATCTAACAGAGAAAATGAAAATTGTTAGTGGGGAGTCCTTAAATCACTTCCACAAACGGTTAATTTTCCTGTTTTTGGAATGGCAGTTGTTCCTAAATGGAACTATACCCTCAGTTTTTTGATCTGTAATATTGGGGTAGTAGTTTGTTCTCTTCCCCTCATCTCAGGTTTAACCCTGATTATGAAACAGATGAAAGAGCACGGGACTGGTTGTCAAGAGAACTGAGCTCTGTTCCTCACTCTGACTAGCTGCATACACCTTGGGGAAATCATTTCCACTCAGTTCCCTCACCTCGAAGTGAAAAGTCTAAAATGAGCTTCGTCAGCTCCCCAGTTGAGCGTGGTCTGACTTGTTATGAGTTAAATGGCCCTCTTCTGCAGCAGGGTGCCAGATGAAGAGCCTCTTCTCTGAGTAGAGGAGGATCTGGTCTGTACTGCCTGTGGCCAGTAGGTGGCATCTTGGCATCCACTGTATGCGTCATAGCACCACCCACCAAGCAGAAACTCAGAGCGGGCATATCTGATGAGAGACAGGAACTCTAGGGCCTCGGGAAGGAGGGGCATGGGTATTACTTGGATGCTTTTGCACAAAGATGATTCATTTTTAGACAACAGTATAGCCAATTACTGTGCATTCTTTTAAGATTTCTTAAGGTACCTCCAAGCTCTCTGACTCACAGTTGAAGGGATTACCCAGAGGAATGCCCCAACAGGGATGGATTGGAAAAGAAATTGGAGGTCGCGCCTTCCAGCTGTTGGAGTGTTCGTCCCTCCTTCAGGCTTGGACCCAAGTGCAGCAGGCAAAAGCAGCCACTGGTGTTCACTTGGCCATAACACCAAGTTCACAGCAGGTCACCTCCGACCCCAAACCTTTCGAGATCCACATTGCCCTTTAGATTCTGTGTGTCTACATATGCTGTCAGATTTTTCAGTTGTAAGAGGGATTTCATGTGTCTGAGCTAATTGATGTAAGGATCAAATGGAAGGAGTAGAGGGGTTTGGGGGTTAAGTCGTGGCTGTCCAGGCCCTCACTCCTCTACAAATTGGCTACCCCCCAAAAAGCTGTTTCAGGGAAGTTTTGTTAAAAGTCCCCCTCTAAGACTGATGATCCCTTTTGTCAGGGATATTTGAAGAGAGGCTTTAGAACCAGATGGGAGAAGGCAATTCAGTCCTGCAACTTTGTAGGGACATCCTTGGGAGAAAGCTCTGCTTTCTGTGACATTTCACACCCCACCTCCCCACCCTCCCAACCTCCATCCCATTCGACCCAGCCACACCTGGGTTTTCTTCCCAGCCACCTTAATGTGGTAGCCTGTCACCAGACCTGGTCCTGATCTTGGTGTGGCTTCCTCTCTACCTGTGCAGTCCCCAACTGTTTTGTTCTAGAATCAGGGAGCCCTGTCTCAGACTCTGTTCTCACAGAAAGGGTACCTCAGTAAGTTCTTCCCCTCTTCAGCTGGGATGTGCATCATGGCAAGCAATAGAAACACACCCCCATGATCACTGCACCCCAGTCCGGGCAAGTGTCTGCCTGTGGTTCACAGCCAGTGGCAGCCATTGAAAATGCACCATCTGAATTTCCCCCACCCACAGAAAAAGTGGTTAAGGAGTTTATTCTGTCAAAATATGCCTGAATCACCCCTGCTAGCTCAACTTCTCAGAGCTTTTGCTTTCCTAAGCCCAGAAGGACTATTTCAATGGCAGTTTAAAATAGCTGCTTATTCCCATGTGGCACAAGGGAAGCACATAGGCTGGGAGAGTCAGGCTGGCCCTGGTTAAACCCCAACTTTGCCATTCATCATTTAGGTAACATCTTTGCACACTGCTGCACCTGGTCTGTTCACACGTAAGAGGGAAATGCTGATGTCTTTGCACGACTGTCGTGAGGATTAAACAGAACTGTACATTATCAAGTGCTGAGCCCATTGCAACTGCTCCAGAGGTTTGTTTCCTTGCTCATCCGAGAAAGACCAGGTTATCCCAAATATAGCTCACTAGGAGGCTTAAACTTTTCTGCTCAAAGACCAAACATGTAGTGATTGATCCAGTTCCTGCCTGATCATTTCAACTCAGGTAGGGTGTCCAAAGCTAATGGATCCCTTAGTAGCATGGCTCTCCCATGTGGTCAGGGGTCTGATCGCTATTACCCTCCTCCCTTTACCCCCAGTCCCTCTTCAAATTTTGTCTAGGATTTTCAGATACAAATAAGGATTATGAATGAAGCTCTCATTCATGAAATTAAAGCTATACTTTTAAATTTCCTAATTTATGAATTATACTGAGACCATTCCCCTCTGTGTTTATGAGCGTGTCTGTCTAAGATGTAATAATCACAACGCAGAAGGATGAGTTGGCTTAATCTGTAGTGGCTAGTCTATTCAGAGTATTTCATTGTGAATCTCAAATCTTGCAATTGTCCATCTTGCTCAGAGGGCTTGTTAAGATAGCCAAAATCACAAGCTCCACAGAGCTACTGGCCCCCTTTGCTTCCTTATGCACAGACAAAACTTAGAAGATATGAACCTCAAAGGAAATAGTGACTGGGTTTGAAAAATTTGTAAAGAACCACTGCAAAAATTAGCTGCCACAATATAAACTTTACTGTTTCTTTGCTTATTTTAATTCCCCTTAAAACTGAAAATGCATCCAGACAGTCAACACAAGGTATATCTTGTCATTATTTACCCAAGTTCCTTAAAGCCATAAGCATGTTTTCTACAGTAATGACCACACTGTATTATAACTACATGAAATGTCTAGTTCTAAAGGAGAAATCTGTTTCTCTGTGCTTTCATAGTATATTGCTTTAAAAATTTTTTTTCTGCAATTCAGCGTTAGATATCCAAGTTGCTAACTTACAAGCAAAGCAGTCTCAACAAGGAATTCCTTCTGCCTGAAGTTGACGGCAGCAATAGAAATACGAGTCATAAACAGCTTTTAAAATCAAGTGTAATCATCTGGTGCTGACACGGAGCCTTTTCTTAGCAAAGCAACTGTAAGTCCCAAATTTTCTGGGATTGTCCTGATTTTGAGTGCTCTGATCCATTGCCACGCTTTGTATTTAGACAAATTATCCCATTTTCCAGTTCCAAGTTTAATTTAAAGATAAGTGGTTCGAGCAATGCTTCCAAAAGACACAAGAGCACCATCTCAACTTGTCTTTATTAAAACTGCAGTTTTCTAAAGTCTGTATGCTTGTAGTTGCAATCACTCTACATAAGGTTGTTTCCAAGCTCAATTTAGGGAGATTTGTTTTGCTTTCATAACGTCTCCTTTTATGTACTTTGAGCACCCCAAGTGGATTTATAATTACAATCTTATTTGAAGGGAGTACAGGGGAAATAACAGTTGTTCCTTGTCAACTCCAGTTTTCTAGAAAGACATTTAAGTTTTCAACTCCTAAGTACCTGAAAACAGCAAGCAAGGTGCACATGTCTGAATTTCTCCTATTTTAATTTTGGAATGCACCTTTTCTTATGGCAGTGAAAATGAATTAAAAAGTGCTTGCTCTAAGAGAGAAAAGCCAGTCCTTGAATATTTGCAACAAAAGACTATCACTTGCTACTGGCATTTACACTAGCTGAAGTTTGGAAGTAAAATAATTTTGCTACTCTTTACATATTTTAGCAGTTTTAAAAATACACTAGGAAAACATCCATTTATCCCCCCAGAAGTGCACAAACTCAAGGTGGCATTCTGCATGCTTCTATTTTGCCACAGTACTGATTTTCCCCCTTCAACTGAAAACCTACAGATATAAACTCTGAAAAGAATAGATTGTTTCCCCTTCTATCCTCATGTCAATGAGATATTTTTAGTTACTGTTTTCTGATCACAAAATTTATGTCCAAGTTTAAAAAAAAAGCAGTCATTTCATAGATACATTCTACTAAAAGTTAGCCAAGACCAACTAATAAAGCCTCCAAAAATGAACATATTTCAAAGAATTTTGTTCTGTTCAATAATTGCATGAGTTTTATTTTTTTTCCAGGAAAATGTGCAAATATCAAGGTTACCTGGGTCTGCTGGTCACTTCTAGTTTTGGGACTCGAAGATGGTGAGTTTTGCTAATGATGCGCGGCTGTTTAAGAATCGGGTGGCTTTTCTGGCAATCACTCTTTGTGTGCCATCTTTTATAAAGGTGCTTCTTGTTGCTAAGAGATCAGTTGCTTAGAGACCAAATCATTAAAAAAAATATATATGTCAGGGGCCAACATAAATTATAACCAAATTTTGTCATTCCAGTTCGCCCTGTAAATCTTTGGCTTTTGTAATAGATCGTAACGTACCAAGAGAAGCCAATTACTAATCACAAATAGAAAACTGACCATGAGGAGGAGAAAAGATCTGTTCGTACACTCCTGTGGACAGAGAGTAATGCCACAGATTCTCTGTGAGGGAGTTACAGCGCTGCAAGGCTCTGTGAAACTTTGATTTGTCGCTGGGGTCCTAGGCAAGTGCTGGGAACACAGGTTGTCATACAAATATATACCTGTCCCAGGCAAACTTCAGAGCAATTTGGGAGTATGAAGCCAGGGGAATTGCAGAGCTTCCTTAGTCTTTTCCAAAGAGACACTGAAACTGCTATACTTAGGAAAATGTTAAGTTGAAAATCTTAAGTGAGCTTAGCTTTCAGCCAGATGTTTTCGTGTGCGCACAGTTGCTATCGCCACTTCAGGTCCAGGTATATACTGGTGCTGGGAGAGTGTTTTTGGATAAAACCCTTTCTGCTTTTTGGATGAAAACCTTTCTCCTTTTTTGTCTTCTTCCCTATACTTAGAGCATTA